>JASDQU010011369.1:168530-188853 GCA_032191745.1 Picea mariana | reverse complement strand
GGGACCTGGCGGCTCTGCATTGATTACAAAGCATTAAAAAAAATAACAGTCACGATGATCCAGATGGATATCGGTGGCCACCCACCTTTTCCAACTAGCTCAAAATAGTTTTCTGGCAATTTTGACAATTTACTACTTTTAGCAGTTTTCACTTCCAGGGACATTTTGAGGGCCTAAATGAAGGTTTTTCGGGATTGTCCCAACTAAATTATGGACAAAGGAATGATTGAGGCACTAAAATGAATCTCCTCTATGATACATTTCCAATGGGCTATCATACGCCTAAAACAAAGATCGTATGCAAAAGTTATGACCCCAAGAAGTTAATGTACTAGCTTACCCAAACGAGGCCCACATGACTTTTGGCGCCTCATCTCCTAGGGTTAGGTTTTTGGATGTCTAGGGTTTTTGGAATTCCTGTTTATTGTAAAAGGCCTTCAGAGCCTCATGGTAATCATATTCTTGCGAATGAGAGCGACTGTCACATCTCTTCTCAGAGATAAGTCGCCACCATTCTAGCAAGCTTGTTTCCGCTGCATTTTACAGTTTCAACTTATTTCATTATTGAATAGAAAACCAATTTTACTGTATCTCTGTTATTTTGTGTTAAGAATCTGTTAATACTTTGTATTCATTTCGTTCTTCTCATAAAATCCAGATCAGTGGTATTAAAGTGGTCTGCTCCTTATCATCTTAATGCATGTCCCCAATGAGGTCAGAGTACAAAGAGTTGGGTCTTGAGCTTGTTCCTCTTGAGGAAAAAAGCTCTTGCACGCCCAAGCAACCTCTATGGCAGGAGAAAATAAAGATGACGGGACATGAGATCCTTTCAAAATGTTGATTGAGGAAGCCCTCACGCAACATAGGAACGAGATGATGGATAGTTTCACGCAAATCCTTCGGCGGCTACCAACAGGTGACACATATTCTTCGATCGGAGGCACCACCCCCTTCAAGGTACAAATAAACTTAGATATTCCTATATTTGAAGGTCATATAGACGTAGATGTTGTAGACAAGTGGTTGAATCTGCTAGAAGGGTATTTTTCTGTCCATAACTTCTCGAATAGAGAAAATATTTCTTTTGCGCTCCTCAAAGCCGTTTCCCATGTCAAAGATTGGTGGGAAATGTTCTGTGAGCAAAAGGAAATAGAAGAACCCTCATTATTTATAGTCAGAACCACTTGGGATTGCTTCAGGGATGCTATTAAGGAACAATACTACCCTGTCGAAAGTTATGACGACTTATATACCAAATGGACCACACTGCGGCAAGAAAGAGACCAAGCAATGCCAGATTTCACAAATATCTTCCGTAACTTGTGCACTAAGCTGGGTATCAAAGATTCAAAGCGACATCTGGTGCTCAAGTATTACGGTTCTCTACATAGATACATCTAGACCGAAATGGAATTTCTAGACATCTCATCCATGGACGCGACCTACCGACATGCCGTCAAAATCAAGCAGAAGCTAAAACAAAAGACGCGTCAATTTGGGCCTAGGAACCCCTCACAAAAAAATCCAGGAAAGGGCGGCCCCAACCCAAAAAACAAAGGACAGAGCAAATATGGATAGTATCAGGACAACTAGTCCAAGCTGCAAACAAAGAAGGACACTGGAAAGACAAATAAAGATAACGAGAAGTGGTGCGACTTCCATAAGAGCCCTTGGCATAACACTGCTGATTGTCGCTGAAAGCAGTCGCTGGTGGCCGAAGTGAAAGCCTCTGAATCAGATGCAGATTCTGACTCTAACCTAGAACCAGAAAGGGGAAGACAGATCATGGACGCGGAACCTAGTTCCACTGTTACTACCACCAAGCTCCATCCTGGTGAACCAGACGAGCCGGAAGAAGGAGAGCGCCTCTTCCATTCGCAAATGTGGGTAAAAGGCACCATGTTACACTTCATCATTGATAGCAGTAGCCAGAAGAACCTCATCTCTGCAAAGGTCATCAAGTGGCTAGCCCTGCCCACAACGCCTCACCCACAACCCTACACCATTGGATGGCTCCGCCAAGGTAGCGATCTCTGCATCAGTCAACAGTTTCAACTGTCATACGACATCAAGCCCTTCAAAGATGAGGTATTGTGTGATGTTTATCCCCTCAAAGTTTGTGATGTTATTTTGGGCCAACCTTATTTATGGAAACATTATGTTGTATATGAGTCTAGGCCTCGTAGTGTTATTATTACTTTGAACAGGAAATTGTACAGGATACCTGAGGCAGTCCCACCTAGTGTTATTTCTTTGATCTCTTCTAAGCAATGCAGGAAGGTCATCTCTCAGACGAGGAAGTTTGTCTTCTTCGTGACTCATTCTCAGAATAAGCAAAAGATCATAGCCACATCCAGGGTCTCTGCGGCTGACCTCTCCACACAACAGAAGCAAGTAGATAAGGTCATGGAAGAATACACAGATATCTTCTCCTCACCTTCTAGGGTACCTCTGCATTGCCAAGTCAAACACCCCATCGATCTGACCCCCGATGCACTGTTGCCCAATGGGCCAGTCTATCATCGCTCTCTGTTAGAGAATGAGGAGTTCAAGTGACAAATCCAAGAACTTATCCACAAGGGGCAGATCCATCCTAGCTCATCACCTTGCGGGAGCCCAATCATGCCGGTACAGAAGAAAGATGGAACCTAGCGAGTCTGCATTGATTACCGGCCTCTGAATAAAATCACAGTCAGAAATCGGTACCTGATTCCCTGAATCGATGACCTCCTTGATCAACTCATGGGGGCTAAATACTTCAGTAAGATTGATCTGAATTTTGGCTACTACCAGGTCCCGATAGAACAAATAGATGTATGGAAGACCGCCTTCAAGTCAAAGGAAGGCCTTTTTGAATGGTTGGTCATGCCCTTTGGTTTAAAAAATTCTCCGGCCACTTTCTTGAGGATGATGGATGATATCCTATGACCATTCACCAATAATTTTGTAGTGGTGTATCTGGATGACACTCTCATTTACAACAAGACTTGGGCCGAACACTTGCAGCATATTCAGCAGGTTCTAGACACCCTGCGGTAGCACAAGCTATACGCCAACTTGGAAAAATTCTCCTTCGACATGGACATGGTCCATTACTTGGGATACATCATTGATCATCATGGTGTACATGTGGATCCAGCCAATATCCAAGTCATCTGTGACTGGCCATCCCCAACCACACTCACTGAGATACGAAGCTTCTTGGGCCTTGCCAATTTCTACCATAGGTTTGTGTTTGGATTCTCCCATATTGCATGGGCACTTAGCCAAATCACCAAGGGTGGTGGTAAGGTAAAATTTGTGTGGGGCCCATCCCAACAACAAGCGTTCGATGATTTGAAGTAGCGTTTGTGCTCATCCCTAGTAATTTCACTACAATACCTGCAACATCTCTTTGAGATCGAGACATATGCTTTAGACTATGCTATGGGTGTCGTTCTCACTCAGCATGAACACCTCGTGGCTATCATAGTGAGACACTATCTGATGCTGTCCATAGGTACCCTACATATGACAAATAAATGTACTCCATTGTGCAAGCTTGCCACTAGTGGAGACATTACATTCTTGGGAAGGAGACAGTCATCCACATTAATCATAAGCCACTGCAGTGTCTGAAGACATAAGGAAAATTTCAAAATGACCACCATCAAAAGTGGTCCACATACTTGCAACAATTCCACCTCGACATCAAGTATAAAACAGGAAGCACCAATTGCGTCAATGATTGCATCAACAAACCACCAGTCATGGCACTCATCACGGTGCCAGACTCTTGTGACCATGAGACCTCTAGATGGCCCCAACTCTATGAGATAGAACCGAACTTCGCCACCACCTACCAAATTTTGGGTGCAAACATAGTTGTCGATAATTTCTATCTTCGGGATGGGTTGTTGTGTCGTCTGGGCCATATCTATGTTCCATCAAGCGAGCGAGAGAAGCTGATCTGGGAATCCCACTACAGTCGGGTGGTAGGACAACTCGACGTCGAAAAGACCGTGGCGATGCTATAGAAACATTTCTACTAGCCAAAACTCCGACAGGAGGTCAACAAGTATATCAGGTCCTGCACTACCTGCGCTATTGCCAAACCAACCACTAAGAAACAGGGCCTATACACCCCTCTTCCTACTCCTGACAGGCCATGGGAATCCATCTCAATGGACTACATGTTGGGACTCCTGTCCACCAAGTGGGGAAATCACTGTGTTTTTGTGGTTGTTGACTGCTTTTCTAAGATGGTGATTCTGGTTGCCTGGAAGAAGAGCATCATAGCAGAGGCCATTGCCAATCTCTTCTTTGAATGGGTATGGGTACATTTTGGACTCCCATAAACCATTGTCTCAGATAGGGACAATCAATTTCTTAGCACATTTTGGTCGAGCCTCTGGTCACTGCTAGACACCAAGCTAACCAAATCCATGGCCTTCCACCCCCAGACAAATGGCCAAACCGAGGTCGTAAATCGAATGGTTGTGCATATCCTTTGCATGTATAATTAAAATCACCCTCGCACATGAGATGAGAGCCTTCCCTATGTCCAACATAGCTACAATCGAGCCCTGTATAGCTCAACCAGCCACAACCCCTTTCAGGTGGGGTTGGAATTCCAACCATTGGGTCCCATAGATGTTGCACTCCCCCTTGAGGTCACCTCGACAGACTCATCTCCTATTCCAACTGAAGCTGACAAAGCCACCTGGTTCATTGAGTGGATCCAACACATCCACCAACAGGTTCAAGATATCCTATAGAAGTCCAATGACAAGTACAAACAACGCCATGATCAACATCGGGTGCCACATAAGTTTCAGGTGGGAGACAAAGTTTGGTTGCACTTGCAGAAAGAATGCCTTATAGGACCCCATTGGAAGCTTCGACCACTTCGTTATGGGTCGTACACCATCACCAAGGCTGTGGGGGATAATTCTTTTGAGCTCAACATTCCTCCTTTTCTTGGCCTACACCCAGTGTTCAATGTGGATCTCCTTCGCTCTTATTTCCCATCATTATTGGACACTTCAGACATAGCAGAACAATTGACACCAACAGAGCTCAACCCCGACTACATCCAACAAGAATCCAATGATCAAATTGTGGACACACATATCAAGGGAACTCAACAGCAAAGGATCCATCTTTATCGAGTCGTCAAAGCAAGGCAACTCCTGCACCAAGGCAAGTGGCTCACCCGGGGCCAAATTCAACAGAAATTTCCTCATCTGATGGGGGAAATCAACACAATGGAGACCATTTATTCCTAAGAAAGGAGGATTGATCCATATGGATATTGGTGGCCACCCACCTTTTCCAACTATCTCAAAACAATTTTCTAACAATTTTGGCAATTTACTATTTTTAACAATTTTCACTTCTGGGGCCATATTGAGGGCCTAAATGAAGTTTTTTTGGGATCGTCCCAAATCAATGATATCTGAAGGCATGATTGAGGCCCCAAAATGAATATCCTCGAAGATACCTTTCCAACAGGCTATCATACGCCTAAAACGGAGATCGTATGCAAAAGTTACGACCCTGGGAAGTTAATGTACTAACTTACCCAAATGTGGCCCACATGACTTTTGGCGCTTCATCTCCTAGGGATAGGTTTTTGGATGTATAGGGTTTTTGGCATTCTTGTTTATTGTAAAAGGCCTTCAGAGCCTCATGGTAATCATCTTCTTGCGAATAAGCATTTCCGTCACATCTCTTCTCAGAGATAAGCCGCCACCATTCCATCAATCTTGTTTCCGCTGCATTTTACAGTTTTAGCTTATTTCATTATTGAATAGAAAACCAGTTTTACAATATCTATGTTATTTTGTGTTAATAATCTGTTAATACTCTGTATTCATTTCGTTCTGCTCATAAAATCCGGATCACACGAACTGACACCCAATTCCCCAAATTGATAACCTTCTTGACCAACTCAAGGGGGAAACGTTCTTCAACAAGATTGACCTAAAGTATGGCTACCACCAGGTTCCCATCGAGCCAAGTGATGTATGGAAGACAACTTTCAATTCTAAAGAAGGTTACTTTCAAATCTAATATTACAAATATACAAATTTTATTTTTCTATAATGATTTTAGATTTTGTAAGATTTGTTACTTCTTGTTTTATTATGAAATTTGTGAGTGTTTTATTTTATTTTAGTAACTTTGATTTTCTTCTTTAACATTACAAAAACGTTACGAAATGATGTATTGATAAAAGGGTTTGACAAGGAGAATGACTATACTTACAATGAAACAAAAACCTAATCTTATAATTTACCTAAACGTTATAACAAAACCTTCTAAACCTTAGGCCTTCAAAGTTCTAAACCTAAGAGTTCTAAGGTTTAATCTATAATCAATAGTTTAAATTAGGATTAAATTTAATCTATAGTTTAAATTAGGGTTTAATCTTTAATTTAAATTAGGGTTACATTTAATTTATATTTTAATTAGGGTTTATTAAGTTTAAATATATAGTTTAAATTTAATTATGTTTAATTTATAGTTTAATTAGATTTAATCTATAGTTTAATTTAATTTAATTTATAGTTAAATCTTTAGTTAAATTTAATCTATAATTAATCTATTGTTTAATTAAGGTTTAATATATACTTTAAATTAGGGTTTAATCTTTAGATAATAAATTAAACACTAATTTAAAAATATAGTTATGGATTGGAAATAAATGGGTGGCTGGTGCACAACATGAATATTCATCATCTAGTCTGTCCTATATTGAAACAGAACATAGAATCATGATTAGGACACCCCAATCCCATTAGATGTTACCATTCATTACTAAGCTTACTTGCTTTACGATATAACTTGAGTAATCATTTCTTTGTTTACACTTACTAATTTCAATATAGTTAGACTCTAAGTTAAATTTAATTTTTAGTTAATTTTACTTTAAATTAGGGTTTAATCTATAATTTAAATTAGGGTTAAATTTAATTTATAGTTTAATTAGGGTTTAATCTTTAATTTTAAATTAAGGTTTAAATATATAGTTTAAATTTAATTAGATTTAATCTATAGTTTATTTTAATTTAATTTATAGTTAAACCCTAAGATAAATTCCATTTTTAGTTAATCTATAGTTTAATTAAGGTTTAATATATACTTTAAATTAGGGTTTAATCTATAGATAAATCTAAACATTAAATTGGGGTTTCACTATAGTTTAAGTATATATTAAACACTAGTTTAAATATAGTTAAACCCTAATTTAAACTCTTAAATTAAATTAAATCTATTGTTAAACTAGGTTTTAATATATAGTTAATCATATAGGGTTTAATCTATAGTTAAATCCTAATTTAAATTAGATTTAATCTATAATTTAATTTAATTTAATTTATAGTTAAAGGATAAATTAAATTTAATCTTTAGTTAATCTATGGTTTACATTTATTTTATAGTTTAAATTAGGGTTTAATCTATAATTTAAACTAGGGTTAAATTTAATTTATAGTTTAATTAGGGGCTTAATATTTAATATAAATTAGGTTTTAAATATATACCTTGAATTTAATTAGATTTAATCTATAGTCATCAAAATCTTATTCTTTATGCTCATGATATCATTCTTATGGCAAGGAGTCCCCATGATCTTGAAAACCAACCAAGAATACTGATAAGACTAAGGTCATGATTATTAAATCTAATAATATCCCTCATGATACCTTGGTATATGACAACAACAACTTGGAGGAAGTGACTTCATATAAATATATTGGAATTGATATTCACCACAAGCTCAATTGAAATTATAGCATTGAAAAAAGGATTATTGGGGGAAGGAAAACTTATTATGGGATTGAAAACAATTGTAAATTCGCTGATCTTTGGAGTTGGGATAAGAATAAACTCCTCTTTAAGACTCTTGTTACACCTATTATTCTTTATGGATGTGAAGTCTGGGGCTGTAGTATCTCTCATGAATCCTGGAGAAAGATAGAAAAAATACAAAAAATTTATAACCTATAGTCTCAAAATTAAAGGAAATACGCCCTATCCCATCCTCCTCTTAGAAACAAGCCTCTCCCTCATTGAGAGCATGGCTATGACTAGATACCTAATGTATAAGAACAAGTTAAACAACATGGAAGACAAGAGGCTTCCTAAACTCTCTTCAAAATCGAGTCATAACCACCATTGACTCAAGAGAGGATGGAATAAATATGCTCGGTCTTGGCTAAACTATTTGGGAATCATGGAAGAGACCATTTTGCAGAATAAATATACTACTAAAAAAAACTTCAAATCAAAATTTAAGGCGAAAATGTGGTGTGATAAAGAGTTAGAGGAAAAAAAGAAAAAAATAAGCATTGCTAAGATAAAAACAAATTCTCACGAGCTCCATAGTGAAACTGGGCATTGGTCAATTCCTAAAACGCCATGGGATGAAAGAGTGTGTCACCTTTGTGATACTAAGAAGGTTGAAGATGAAAAGCACTTTCTCTTAGATTGTCGAGCCTATATCCATAGTATATCTCATTTTCAAAATATTTGTCACACTACCAACCTTCCTAACCTCTTAACCTCTTAACTCAACAAAAGTATGGTGATCTTCGAAAGCTTCTCTTAATGCTTTTCGAGCACAGAAACAAAATTCTAAAGACTCACAAGTAATCACTTACCCTATTAAGGTCTGATAGACCAATTTGGTCTTAGTGGACGTTAATCATCGTCATCGTCATCAATTTAATTTAATTTATAGTTAAACCTTAAGTTAAATTTAATCTATAGTTTAATTAGGGTTTAATATATACTTTAAATTAGGGTTTTATTATAGATAAATCTAAACATTAAATTAGGGTTTCAGTATAGTTTAAGTATAGATTAAACACTAATTTAAATATAGTTAAACCCTAATTTAAATTGGATCTAAGTATAGATTAAACATTAATTTAAATATAATTAAACCCTAATTTTAAAAAGTTTGGTTATAAAAAATGTAAATATTAAAATTTTTATCCTTCATTTTATAAAGGATAAATAAGGCTATAAATGAAGTTATATTAGACTCAATTCCTTTCTAATTGGTTTTCTTGAATGATAGGTGTTTTCAAGAAGCACAATTTAAAATTGTGTTTTTTTAAATGTTTTTTTAGCTATTAGTAGAGAAGGTCATTATCAATATTTTATTTATAATATTTTACTTTTCATGTGTATTCATGTTGTTTTGATTATACATACTACATCTAATCATTTTTGTATTTTTCTCAACTAGGGTTATGGACAACATACAATTTTCAAAATTTAGTTGGGATATAAGGAGGAATACTTTACTTTTTTTTAAAAGATCAAATTCACTATTGCAACTACAACATATTTGTGAAAAGAATGGTGTTGATGTAAATTGGCATCATGGACTAGTATAGTCTTTATATAGATGTTGAATAAAATTGTGATGAACAAAGTTTTCTAAATTTGAAAAGAAGTTTTCTTAATATATTTTTTTAAGATCAATTTCTAAAATATGAAAATATAATATGATTTTTTCCATACAAAAATTTGTATACTTCCTTTTTTTAAACACGCACATTAGTAAATTCAATAGTAAAATAATTATACTTTGTACATACTTATTTAACAATTGTTCTTTCATGCATTGCTAACTTTCTTTTCTCTTATATATATATATATATATATATATATATATATATGAATTTATTTTATATTATTATATAAGTCAATGTCATTTTTATAATTAAAACAAATGTTAAAAGGTTCATGGGCATTAACAATGCAACACAACTAGAACTAATACATAAAAATAAAATGCACAATGTACTAAGGGATAGAACCTCAATAAAATGATCTTACCAACACCACAAGGTACATTCTCTCTCTCTCTCTCTCTCTCTCTCTCTCTCTCTCTCTATATATATATATATATATATATATATATATATATATATATTACTCGAAAAAATGTGTAATTTTGTTTATCCAAAGTGAACTAAATTACATTCTGCAAGTGCATAAAGCACAACTCATCCTTTGTAAATGATGTAAACCCAGAAAGGGAAAAAAATGAGACTAAAAATTCACAAAGTAACATATAATATCGGCCTCAAAGACCACACAAAAGCTAAAGCTAAAAATCCTACAATCGAGGTCCCCCTCTTTGAAAAATAAAACCAATAATGCCATCCCTTAAGAAAACTCTCACACCAGAAGCATGAGATATCAAAGGTGTCAGGCAAAACCATGAGACAATAGCGACAAAAAAGTTGCACACCCAATAGAAGGACCTCAAAGTGTTGAACTAGACAACAACATCATACGCCCATAGCTAAGGACCTCAAAGCATATACCCCATCAATGTGGCATCAGAACCTCGATCAAAAGGACCATTATTTGAGTAATACATCAAACCCTAAATGATTCAGCAAACAGAGAGAAAAAAATGAAACTCCCAAAAAACCCTTGCCAAGAGAACGGATCAAAACAAACCTCCAAAGAGAACCCAAATGTGGGATGAACCAAATTTGAGTGACATTCTAACCTCTCAGGAAAATGAGAGGGGCCAAAAAAACCGAACCCTAGCTGCAAAAAGTTTGAACTTGACACTCAACCTTAGAACCCAAGGACACCAAAGTTAATGGAAAGCATCAAGTCTTGACATAGCCCCGAGACACCGAAGAGAAATCAATTGGAAATCCATAAAAACCCTCACGAGGAAGAGAAATCTCCACAGAGAAAGCATCGGCGGCTCAAAGAGGAAGGAAAAATACAAAGGAGCCCCTATCCATCCAAGAGAAGCAAGATTTGAAATACCACGAAAGGCCCAAAACACTGCACCCTTTCGAGAACCCGCAAAATCCGAACGCAGATCATGACCGCCACATGAACCGACAACGAAGGAGGGAGGGGAAAATGGATTGATCCATTTCCAGACGAAGGTAAAGAGGCCTAAGGAATCTTTCAAACCCATCCCATCCCTTAGAGTAGACGAATAACCTTAGTGTAAACGTGAGTCTGTGACTAGGGTTTCCCCTAGCCACAGACCGCCCGTCTTCTTCTTGTATTAAGAAAAAATATGTCGTATAGTCACTTAACCACACACACACACACATATCACAATCTTAAAATAATATATTTTGTATATATGGATGCATAACAATCATGTATTTTATTATGGTGTAATCTATAAACTATATGATCCATAGGTGGATTTAAGAATGCAACACAACTAGAACTAATATATAAAAATAAAATGCAAAATGTATCCCCTAATAAAAGGATCTTACTAACACCACATGGTACAAATTATATATATATATATATATATATATATATATATATATATATATATATATATATATATATATATATATGGATGCATAATGGTCATAGTTTTTGTCATGGTGCAATATATACACTATACGATGCATACATGGTTTATTTAAATGTCTTTATAACAATAACAAATCATCATCTACAACATATATATCAAGTAAATTTGTTATCAATGTATTTAATACGGGTATAATTTATTGAATGATTTTTTTTTATCAATGTCTTTATCACAAGTATAATTCAATATCTGCAAAGTTGAAGATGCTTTTCTATCAATGTCCTTAGGACAAGTATAAATAATTGTCTACAAAGTAAAATAAGATTCAAGACATTGCATTGTGACAAACATTTCCCAACATTGTGATGTGATGAACATTTCCCAATGTCACAATGTGAAGAGAATTTTCCAATGTTGCATTGTGACGACCATTTCCAAACATTAAAAGAGGAAAAGATAATTCTGCAATGTGTCATATGTTTCCTAGTGATCTAGGTGGATAGTGGTGGTCACCCACCTATTCCAAATGGCTCCTTTTGACAATTTTAGTTCAACACATTCTTCTGTAGTTCCTTGTAATTGTGGGTTCTTCACTTTCATGGCTTTCTGAAGCCCTACACAGCTTCCAGGTGGATATTGGTGTCCTCCCACCTAATCCAACTAGCTTAGTTTGGAATTTTTCTTGTCAATACATCTTTCTGTACTTCCAGGGCCATTTTGGGGCCCTAAACAATGCTTTTTTGGCTTTCCACATTCAAACTATACACAGAGCTGGAGTTTGATGGCATAATGCGTATTTCTCGAAAATACCTTTCCAACGAGTTATCACGCGCCTAAAACAGAGGTCATATGTGAAATTTACGACCCAGGGAAGTTGTGGTACCAACTTATCCATGGGGGCCCACATAACTTTTGGCGTTTCATCTCCTAGGGTTAGTTTTTTCAATATCTAGGGTTTTGGAATTCATGAGTAATGTTAAAAATCCCTATGGAGCCTCATTGTAATCATTATGCTCGGAAAAATGTGCATAGCAGCCATATCTCTTCTCAGAGATAGCTGCCACCATTTGAGCAAGTAGTTTTTAGTTCTACAGTTTTATAGTTTCAACCTATTTTATTTATTCAATAGAAGTTATTGTTCACTGGATATCTATTGTTGTTATTCATATCTCTATGTTATTCATTTCATTCCGCTCATAAATATGGATCAATGGTATCAGAGAGGTCTTCTCTTCATTTATTTTTCTTTGTGTATGTCCTTGATAAGATCTGGGTACAAGAAGTTGGGAATCGAACCAATTGAGCCTTTGCAAGATCAGTCGCGCCAAGCACGAAAACAATCCATGGGGGACAAAAAAAAGATGATGGAATAGGATATCCTTTTAAAATGTTTCTCGAGGAAGCCCTTGCACGACAAAGGAACTAAATGATGGATAACTTTGCACATATCCTTTGGCGGTTTCCCACCGAAGACGCATCTTCATCAAGCGACCATGAAACCCCCTTCAAGGTACAGGTAAATTTTGATATTCCATTATTTGAAGGACTGATAGATGTGGATGTTTTAGATAAATGGTTGAATATACTCGAAGGGTATTTTTCGGTCCATAATTTTTACGATAGGGAAAATATTACTTTTGAACTCCTCAAGGCCGTCCCCCATGTTAAGGACTGGTAGGATACTTACGCTGAGGAAAGGGACATAAAGGAATCTGCAATATTTGTGGTCTCCCCCATGTGGGATTCATTCATGGATTCCATTAAAGAACAATACTACCATGTTGGAAGCTACGAGAAACATTACACAAGATGGACCACCCCGCGTCAGGAAAGGGACCAAACAGTACCAATTTTCACCAATATATTCCATACCATGTGCACCAAATTGGGTATCAAAGACTCTAAATGACATCTGGTGCTCAAATACCGTAGTTGTCTGCATAGATACATTCAAATAGAAATGGATTTTATAGATACCGCATCACTAGGTACGTCTTATAGATATGTTGTCAAGATCAAGAAGAAATTTAAGAAAAAGAGGCAAGAGTTTGGATCTGCAAACTCCTCATAGTCGAAGAAAGGAAAAGGCAGCCCCAAACCACAAACAAAGGGACAGAGAAAAGATGGCCACTCTCGGGACAACCAGTCTAAGCCACAACACAAGAAGGGTAATGAGAATTCGAAGAAGGACACGGGAAAATGGTGTGAATACCATAAAATCACTTGGCACAACACTGAAGAATGTTGCTCCAACAAGTCACTGGTGGCTGAGCTGAAATATTATGAGTCAGAGGTAGATTATGACTCTGAATCAAATCCATAAGGAGGGAAGCAGATTATTGATATCGAACCCAGTGCCATTTTTTGTTACCACCAAATTCCATCCAAACAAACCAGAAGAACCAAAGGAAGGGGAATGCCTCTTTCACTCACAGATGTGGGTAAAGGGGTCTCTGCTTCATTTCATTGTTGATAGCGGTAGTCAAAAGAACCTGATCTCACTAGAGGTCATCAAGTGCCTGGACTTTTTGATGACACCACACCCACAACCCTACACCATCGATTGGATTCTCCAAGGAAGAGCTCTTCACGTCAGCCAACATTGTTGTCTTCCCTACGACATCAAACCCTTCAAAGACAAGGTATTGTGTGATATTTCTCCCTTTGAATTTTGTGATTTTATTTTAGGACAACCATATTTGTGGAAGCGACATGTGGTGTATGAGTCTATACCCCACAATGTTATTATTACTTTGAGTAGTCAATTGTACAGGACACCAGAGGTAGCGCTTCCTATCGCTATTTCTTTAATCTCTGCTAAGCAATGTAGTAAGGTCATTTCACAGAACAAGAAGTTCTTGTTCTTTGTGATCTATGCTCACAGTAAGCAAAAGTTTTCTGCCACATCCATGGCCTCTACACAAATCCTCTCTTTGCAGAAGAAGCAAGTGGACAGGATCATGGAAGAGTACATAGACATCTTCTCCTCACCCACTGGGGTGCCGACGCACTGCCAAGTCAAGCATCCAATTGATATAACTCCCGGTACACCTCTGCCTAATGAACCAGTCTATATTCTCTCATTGATGGAAAATGAAGAAATCAAGCGTCAAATCCAAGAGATTCTTCAAAAAGGGCACATCAGACCCATCTCCTCCCCTTGCAGAAGCTCGATTGTACTAGTGCAGAAGAAATATGGGACCTAGCGGCTCTGCATTGATTACAGAGAATTAAACAAAATCACAGTCAGGAATCAATACCCAATTCCTCAAATTGATGACCTTATTGACCAACTGAAGGGGGGGAAATTATTCAACAATATTGACCTAAAGTCTAGCTACCACCAGGTTCCTATCGAGCCAACTGATGTATGGAAGAAAACTTTCAAATCTAAAGAAGGTCCCTTCAAATGGTTGGTCATGACCTAATTGGCTTAACAAATGCACCAACCACTTTCATGATTTGATGGATGATGTATTGAGACCCTTCACCAACTCTTTTGTGGTGGTATATTTGGATGACATCCTCATCTTCAATAGAATGTGGGAGGAGCATATGCATCATATTCATCAAGTTTTGAGCACTCTGCAGCAACATAAGTTGTATGCCAACTTGGAAAAATTCTCCTTTGGCATGAACAGGGTCCAATACTCGGGCTACATTGTTGATGAGCATGGGGTACGCGTAGATCCAACTAAGATCCAATTCATCTGTGACTGGCCAGCCCTGACCACACTAACTAATATTCAGAGCTTCTTGAGACTTGCCAACTTCTACCGACGATTTGTGTTTGGATTCTCCCATATTGCATGCCCCCTTAGCCAAGTGACCAAGGGAGGTAACAAGGAAAATTTCACGTGGGGGAAGGCACAACAATGAGAATTTGATGATTTGAATCATCACTTGTGCTCAACTCCAGTACTCTCCTTACCTGATCCGAAACAACCATTCACAATTGAGATTGATGCATCCGACTCTATTGTAGGCACAGTTCTCCCTCAACACGGTCATCTGATAGCATACCATAGTGAGACACTCTGAGATATTGTCCGGAAATACCCCACCTATGACAAGGAAATGTATTACATTGTACAAACATGTCGTCAATGGAAACATTACATTATGGGAAAGGATACAATCATCCACACTGATCACAAGCCTATGCAGTTCATACAGACACAAGGGAAATTGCAGAATGATTGCCATAATAAGTGGTCCAGCTACCTGTAGCAGTTCCATATCAACATCAATTATAAGACAAGAGCACAAATCGTGTCACTGACTGCCGCATTCGACCTGTTAAGCCCTAAATAATGGCACATTACCCCTTAATTGGGGAATATTACATTAGTAATGTTATTTTATTTATGTCGTCTTGGGTCCATTAGTTGTAATTGTACCTCCTAGTCTCCTATATATACCAAGGAGACATTTTCATTTGGAATCATCTTGTATTGGGAAATTTATGTGGTGTATAAGGAGGTTTCCCCCTCGAAGAGGCTTATTATCTAAAATTCTATCTTTTTCAATGCGTTGAGTACTTATTTTGAGGTTTTTATATGCTATCTTGATATTTGGTTCTTAACATTCGGTATCAGAGCTCAAGGTCTTGGGGTTTCACTGCTACATCTGAGACACCTTGTAATTTTCACTATAATTTGTTTTCTATGATGTTATAAAAGAAACCCCTTGAAGGATATTTAGTGGATGGATCAAGGTACGTTGACTCCAAATTTCAGCTCCTGAGCCCTTATATGTTCGGAGATACATCCTGTGTGATATAGGGTTATGGAATCATCCTGAATTTAGTCATCGCAGAATGTTCACTATGAAATTTTTTATGTAACGTTTCATACTATGAAATCTGGAGTATATTCACAGAAATTATTAAGGTATATGTGATAAAAATTTCAGCTTCTGGGTCATCGTAAATTTGTATATACACCCTGTGGAATATAGGGTATTTGACTAGTCCTATTGACTAGTCTCGAAGAGGTGTTCCAGGTAAAACAATCATAAATTCTTCCTCGAGTATCCAAATTGAGTGAGACTAGTTGCATTGGATAGTGGAAAATCTATAGTATTTCTGGTACAATTTTCATAATTTTATATTAATTATTTTGTGTGGGGCACTCTATACAAGTGAGATCTCCTGGAAAGTCCGAAAATAAACAAGTTGTGGGGAAATTACCATAAATTCCACTTGGAAAATCAAATTTTTATCAGACCTGTGGCATTGCAGAGATTAAATATCAGAAAACTACAAAAAGAGAATTTTCATATCGAGAAGGGTCAAAATTTTGGATACACAATAAAAGAAAGATTGTCTAGCAGAACCACCTCAAAATCAAGGTTTAAAGTGATACTTGGCCAACATGCCACCAAAAAAGGGAACTTATACACCAAATAAGCCTCCAGAAAGCCCTACTTGGAATCTTGATGAAGGTGAAGAAATGTGTAGGGGCATAAATGATTTACAAAAGAATACAATAACAAAAGATGAACTACAAGGGATGATGGATTCAATGGTAGCTAAGTTGGAGGAAATAATGGATACTAAGATGGATGGTTTAAAAAGGGAGATCATGGAAGGATTGAAAAATTTACTAATTGAGAGGACAATAGAAAGTGAAAATGTATCCCATGAAATTCATGATGAGGACACATGGAAGATTAATCAAGAATGGAGAAACTCTAACTTTGGGTTGAAGACCAACCACTTTCCTAAGATCGATATGAGGAAGTTTTATGGCAAGGAACCAATCACATGGGTAGTTCAGATGGAGCAATTCGTTGATCTAGATAATGTGCCACATAAAGAAAAGGTACAGATTTCTTCTTTATATTAGAACCCAATCAATTTGTGTGGTATCAATGGCTTTGTTCTTGCAAATCACTAGTCACTTGGACGTTCCACATACCACCGAAAATGGCATGACATGTACTAACCGTGAGGAGTTATGTGATGAGTTATGTGACGTTCCACATACCACCGGAAATGCCATGACATGTATTATCCATCTAGAATAGTCTTACTTGAAAATATATCAAAACTCATACCATTATCCATCAAACAAACTTGGTTCCATTTCCCAAACCTTTGTGCTACCAAAATTCGCCACCAGACTTTATTCAAGGGTTGACATCAATGACAACCAACCCAATTAATCAATAAGAGAAACAAATCCCTGAGGTCGTTGATATACAGGCTATCACTTACAATGGGAAGAGGAAAGATATCATGAGAACGACCACCAAGAAAAAAAGACTCACGTTGGATAGCTCGATTCTCATCACCATGGAGGAGAAGTTGCTCAACATAGAACACACGAAGACATCTGAGCTCATTGACACAACGATGGCTATCACTGATGCCACGTTGGATCCAACAAAGAAATATGAAAAGGAATTGGTTGTGGCATTGAAAGAGATATACCATCTGCGCCACTTGGGGAAATATTACCAAGATTCAATGTAGGCCACAGTCTTCCTGAAGAGTGAGTTCCAAGATGCATATGAAAATTTCACAAGCGAAAGAATTATTTTCACTACATGTGTAGCTGATTATCAAGAAGATACCCTTATGGAATTGGAAACCTGTAAGGACATGGAGAGATGGTATGAAAAATCATACCAAGCTGTAGAACGAATTTACTACATCAACACAGTGCAGAAGGGCCGAGACGCAGAGGAGCATGGTATTCGAGTGATGATCGATAGTATCATCACCTAGATCAAGAAAACAACCGAACACTGGGTAAGGATGGCCTAGGAACCTAAGAGAGAAATACAAAAGAGGTGGGTCGAGTGAAAAATAAGATGGGAAAAGATCAACCAGAATATGAAAGACATTGGCCTCCCAGAGTTCTACTCACCCGAAGACTTTGTCGACTTGCATGGCATAGTTAAACGACATGCAGAAAAATATTCAACATGGGAAGTGGAGATCGCACAAGTGGAAATCATGACACTGATTCAAATACAAAATTTTATGGAACATCTGATCAAGGCTTGTGCAGTTCTTCATCGTTTGAGTGCAAAAATCATCAAATACAGAGAATGTGCAGTAGAAGTGAAGGAAACCCTTTAAGCCCCAATGAATCAACACAAATTCCCATATGCTCACACATGCAATAATATCTTCATCGTGTGGTCAGAATATGAGAAGAGGCATTCACTCTAGTAGAACCACGAGATGATTTCTAGAGAACAAAGAGATCAAGTGCCACATGGAAATATTTTTTTTTACTTAACACAAACTTGTAGCAATTACTTTTAGTTAGTGATTCTTTATAAATAAGGGGATTGACCTTTTAGAGAGGGTTGATGGTTTTGGGAAAGGGACCCTCTTTTTTAGAATTGTAAAGAACTATTTCTAAATAACCTTAATTGAGAAGTCTTGCTTATAATGAGAGACAATTATTTTTTTTATTATCAAAGGAGTTATGTGATTGGATTGAGGAGGAACTACTTCCAACTTTTATTTCAGTGATTGATGTTGTAACGAGTAAGAGTTTTTGAATCTATTGATAAGCTATGTGTTTCAATATTTTAGCAGTTTTTTTTCTTAATGATGAAAATAAAATCGTTGTGTTAATGTGTGATTGATGGTAGAGCTAAGGAAACTATTTTTCTTTCACTCATCTTATTTCATGCATATTTAATTTCAATAATTGTATCTCAGTCATTGTTCAAATATAAACAAGTTAATGTATTATTACTAGACTTGTAATAGGTGTCAATATCATTGTCTGAATGATTGAGCATGAGGGTTATCCCAGGTTCAACCTTCTTTAGTAGTTAAGAATCCCTTCTATCAGTTGATTTATACCAACACACCTCATTTTATCAGACTCATCTAATAAAAGAAAAGACAAAAGGAGAACGTTTAATCTGAAGGAGGAACTTTGATAGAAAGATATCTTGTCAATCACTAAATAAAGCCCATCGATAAATTAGTTAGAACGAAATATCTGGAGAACCATTCCACCATAAAACGTTGCAGAGTCTAATTGGGCCTCTAAGGCGGGTTTGGTTCTTATTGTTGAGTTAAAGGGATATCAGACCCCTCAACAACACCTTTAGATAAACATGTGGTTGAGAAAGTTCTCGTACCAGGTGTACAGGTGTCACAACCACTCAAATAAGAAGAGACACAAGGAAGTGATGCCAGAAAGGCAAATGAGGAACAAAGTTCAGGTGACACAACTCCCGAACAAGAAAAAAACGAAATAGAAAGAGATCCAGAATAGCATCAGGAACAAACTATAGAAATAAATGAGAAAAACAAATAGAAAATCACCACTCCAACAAACGAAGAGACAATTGTTGATCCATTCACTACCTCTTTGAATGAGGATGGAACACAACATGCAATGTCAACTGAAAACAAACCAAATGATACAACCGCTCATGAGAAAATCATTGATATATCTAGAGGAGTAGGATTTGAACATACTAGAAAGATAGACCAACTCCCTGAAGAGCCAATCAACGAGAAAATGACAGATAAGGAGGTGGAGGAGCTGGGAAAATGGATATCAACAATAGATAAGGGGAAAAACCCTATCCTAAAACACTTTCATACTCGAGGAAGCATGGGAAATATGTTAGAATGGGGTGACCAACCAATACCAGAAACACAAAATGAAGTAGCTAATATTGAGGCAACATCCTACGACAAGAAGAGGTAGTTTTTGGTGAGAAGGACACAAAGGAAGAGAAACTAACTTTAGACAACACTATGATACTGAACATTGAGGAAACCTTGTTGGATGCCGAGAAACATAAAGTTAGTGAATTTCTAGGGATAGGGATGGCCATTTATCATGCCACCATTAACCGAGTCGAAACAGATGAAAGAGAGTGTGATGCCATGAGGAAATAATTAGAGTCTCTTAGACATCAAGCATACTATTACAAGGACACCACATAGGCAGTGATGATCTTAAGAGAATATTTCTTAGAGGAGTATAAACAATACAAGTTGGTTAGAGATGCTTGTATGGAAAA
>JASDQU010011369.1:143716-160225 GCA_032191745.1 Picea mariana | reverse complement strand
ATCTGGGTATATGGATTAGGGGTTTGGATGCCACATGATCTTATATATACTGTACTGTAAAAAATGAAGAAGATGATGAATAAAAGATATTAGAGGTGCAACTCTAAACAAGTTGTTTGTTTTCCCGGTTTGGGTTTCCAGGGTAAAATATATGTGTAATGTATGTGTGTTCCATTGTATATTTTATGTTCTTATTAATAATTTGCAATAATTTATTGTACCAGGTTAAAATATAAATTTGGAATCAGAGGAATTATTGGCTTCAGGGGGACGCCTTTATGGCTAGGGGTTTCGCTCGGGTCTATGATAAACCTTGTTACAGTGGGAGCTTTACAGTATCAATTCTTCAGGTGAAAATAAATGGTGAGCAGTTTGAAAATAAAGATCGATAAATTTAATGGGAAAATTTTTGAGTTGTGGAAGCTCAAGATGGAAGATCCATTGGTGGAAAAAGATCAATGAATCATTGTGAATCCAGGCACTGCACCTTTAGGAACGTCAGCAAAAGACTGAGAAAAGTTGGATCAAAAGGTGAAGACCACAATCCAATTGTGTCTCTCAGATTCAGTATTATTGAATATGTTATGGGAAGCTACAACCAAGGATTTATGGAATAAGTTGGGGACTTTGAATAAGTCTAAGTCCATGGTAAAAAATTGTTTCCTACGGAAGAAGTTGTATAACCTGAGGATGAAACAAGGAGACATGGTGATAGAGCATTTGAATGCCTTCAAAATTATGGTAAGTTAGCTATTATCTATTGACATTAAGATTTATGATGAAGATAATTGTATTGGTTTATTTTTCTCTTTACCAGTCTCGTGGCATATTTTGGTTGTCGCCATAGGTAGTAATTAAACTATTTTAATTTTCGATGACATGGTCACATCCTTGTTGTAGGAGGAGATGAGGTAGAAAAATATGGAAGGCCAGAGCACAGATTCCTTAATGCAAGAGGACACTCCCAAGAAATAAATAGATTTAAGTCATCAAGTGGGAGATATAAATCTAAGGGAATATCTAAATATCYTGGAAAATTAGTAAAGGTGTGCTAGAGATGTGGAAAAAAAGGGCACTACAAGAAGCAATGTAGATCCAAAAGTGTTGAGAGAGGGAAGGGATATGATGATGCCCCTTCTACAKAACAAAAAACCTCTACGAATGAAAGAGGATATGTGTAATTGGATTCTCCAAGAACACATGCAAATCATGAGGCATGGTTGGTTGACACATGTGCATCCTTTCATATGACTCCTCACAGGGAGTGCTTTTGTGAATATGAAAGGTATGATGGAGATGATGTTTTCCTTGGTGATGAATCAACAACCAAAATCATAGGAAGAGGAAAATTCAAGTTGAATATCATGGATGGAAGGATTAGAACACTCCCTAGTGTTCTAC
The DNA here is from genome assembly GCA_032191745.1 of Picea mariana. Classification (NCBI taxonomy): domain Eukaryota; kingdom Viridiplantae; phylum Streptophyta; class Pinopsida; order Pinales; family Pinaceae; genus Picea; species Picea mariana. Next base: position 158,824 of record JASDQU010011369.1, on the reverse strand, counting down.
GCATCACAGGGTTGGCCATAAATTTGATTTTTGTAAGTAAAATGAATGTTGTAGGGGTAAAAACAATGTTTGAGAAAGAAACCTACATGATGGTTCAATGAGAAATAGTGTTGCTAAAGGGAGTTCAGATTGGAACCCTATATGATATGCTAGGAAGAACTATTAGTGATGGGTGCAACAAATCTGTTGTTCCTGAGATTGGAATTGAAGAATAAAAAAATCCTAAAGTATCTAGAGGAAATACTATGTTGTGGCATCAAAGACTCAGACATATCAAATAAAAGGGCCTTCAAGTACTACATGATAAAGGTATGGTTGAAGGTATGCCTAAATTCTCTTTGGATTTTTATTTATGTGAACATTGCATATATGGGGAGTAGAATCATGTAATATTCCCCTCTGGTGCAACGAGGTAAGAGGAAATTTTACATTTGGTGCACATAGATGTTCAGAGAGTTCTTTCGGATACATCGCATAGGTTTTTTGATGAATCCGAAAGAACTCTATGAACAAAACAATGGTCACAAAAGTCTTAGAACAGAAGCACATAGATGTGTTTGGACCTGCGTTGGTTCCATCATTGGGAAAATATGTGTACTATGTCTCATTTATAGATGACTTCTCAAGGAATACATGGATTTATTTCCTCGGGAAGAAATACAAATTCTTTGACAAATTCAAAGAGTTTAAGGCTCTTGTAGAAAATCAGACAGAGAAGATAATTAAGGTGTTGAGGATAATGGTGGATAATTATATAGAAATGAATTCAAATAACTCTACAAAAAGTGAAGTATATCAAGGTAGAAGAGCACTCCATATATACCTCAACAGAATGGAGTTTCAGAAAGGATGAACATGACACTAATGGAAAAATAAAGGTGCGTGCTTAGTGGTGTCAGTTTAGGACATGAATTCTGGATAGAGGCAGCGGGTAGTACATGTTACCTGGTCAATCGATCACCCTCATCAACATTGGATGACAAGACTCCACATGAGGTCTGGATCGGTAAGAAAACCTCTCTCACACATCTTAGGGTATTTGGTTGTGATGGCTATGTTCACATTCCAAAGGAAAACAAGAATAAGCTAGATAAAAAGGTTGAAAAGTGTATCTTTATTGGCTATAAATATGCTCTAAAAGGTTATAAGCTTTGGAACCTAGAAACTAAGAAAGTAGTGTATAGTCAAGATGTGGCATTTAGAGAAATAAAAGATGTTGTCAAATAGGAAGTCCTATCAAAGGAGGAAGAACCAAAGAAAATAGAGTTTGAATTGAAGGATAATGAATCAATCTCTATAGAAGAACGAGAATCGAAATAAGAATATCCTCATACTCTAGTATTGAGGAGAACGGTTCGGGAAAGAAGGAAACCCAAAATTTATACTCCACCTTATTTTCGTTCAAATTTTGATTTTTCTATCATTGATGATGATCCTAGAACTGTTAGGGAGGGAGCGGATTCAAAATATGGAAAACTCTGGAAAAAGTCCATGGTTGAAGAAATGGAAACCTTGGACAAGAATGAGGCTTGGGATCTAGTGGAGTTACCGAATGGAAGAAATCCCATTGAAAACAAATGGGTGTTTAAGAACAAGTTGACTGTACAAGGTAAAGTGGAGAAATACAAATCTCAGTTAATAGCAGAAGGTTAGTCCTTCGTAGAGGGAATTAAATTTGGTTAAATGTTTTCTCCTATTTTCAAGATAACTTCTAATAGATTTATTTTACTTGTTGTTGTTGCTTTTGATTTTGAGGTAGAATAGATGGATGTGAAGACAACATTCCTACATGGGGATCTGGAAGAAGAATTCTACATGAAGAAACCACAAGTCTTTGTTGTGAAGGGAAAGAAAGAGATGGCATGCAATATGAAAAAATCCTTGTATGGGTTAAAGAAATCACCAAAGATGTGGTGTTAAAATTTTGATACTTATATGTTGGGACTTGGATTCACAAGGAGAAAAGTAAATCAATGTGTGTATTTAAAATTAATTGGTGATAATCTTATTTATTTGGTCTTGTATGTGGATGATATGTTGTTGATAGGAAACAAAAAGGAGATTATCCAAGTTGTGAAAACTCAGTTGTCCTCTAAATTTGACATGAAGGATATTGGTGATGTAAATTTCATTTTGGGCATGGAAATTAAAATAGATTGAGAAAACAAAAACTCTAGTTGAATCAAAGGAAATATGTTGAGACAACATTGCATAGGTTTAATATGTAGTAATGTAAACCAATTGAGGTTGTTATTCTTGTAGGTGTAAATTTATATGCATATCAGTGTCCCAATACACAGAAAAAGGAAGAGGACATGTCTCATGTTTAACATGCTAGTGTGATTGGCAGTTTGATGTATGAGATGGTTTGTACTAGACCATACATTGCACATGTAGTGGGAGTTTTGAAGAGGTATATGTCAAAACTAGGGAAGGAGCATTGAACAACAATAAATAGGTTTTGCAGGTATTTGTGTGGTACTGTTAGCTATGGATTATGCTACCAAGGAAGGCTATGATTAGACAGAGTGTTGGACATACATGGATTTTTTTATGAAGGTTGGGATAAACATATGGATCACATAAGATTTACAATTGGGTATGCGTTTAACATATCTGGAGGAGCAATCAATTACATGAGAAAAAGATAAGTTGTAGTGGAACTCTCAACCACATAAGTTAAATACATGGTAGGAACTAATGAAATCAAGGAAACAATATGGTTACAAAGATTGTGTTTAGGTATTGGGTTGGTACAACAAGTTGTAAGGATAAATTGTGATAGTAAGAGTGCAATCTTCCCGACAAAGAACCCATCTTATCATTCAAAGACAAATCATATTCATGTTCAGTATCACTTTGTGAGAGAAATGGTTGAAGACAAGAAGGTGTTGCTAATGAAGGTGGACACTTTGGATAATGTTGCAGATTCATTAACAAAACATGTGAGCATTGAAAATTCTCTTGGTGTAGAGGATATATGGGCATTTTTTCCTTGGATTGTTGACTATGTAATCATGTAATGCCTTGTATGCAGAGAATGTTGGGTATGTGTTATATTATTTGAAAAATTGATCCCATATATTGTACATTGATATGGAGAAAATGGTGGTAGGGGGTTTGGGGGAGGAGCCCTAGAAAAAATATTTTTTGGCGGTTTTTTGCATCCACTTTTGGTGGGTTTTCGGGACATCGTTTTCGTCGATGGATTTCTAATTCAAATTAATAAATTAGGGTTTTTGACTAATTCGTTCCAATGGAGTAGAGGTTTGGATATCATGTGATCCTACATATATTGTATTGTAAACAATGAAGAAGCTGGTGAATACAAAAAATTAGAGGTGCGACTCTAAAATTGTTGTTGGTTTTTCTATTTTGGGTTTACAAAGTAAAATATCTTTGTAATGTGTGTGTGTGTGTGTGTGCCATTATATATTTTCCGTTTTTATTAAGAATCCATTTGCAGTAATTTATTGCAAAATTTTAAAATCTACATATTTTTGCATGCATTTATTTAACTTTGTTTCTTAAGTATATCCGGTAATTGATAAAATTCATTTGGTATTATTGTTGGAGGAATTTAGTTTTGGATTTTTCTTAATCACCAATTCTAAGGGTTATCCTAAGCATTAATTTCCCCAACAAATCTCTTTCTTTTATCATTCATTTCCCCCCTTCATAATATAGAAATAAAACAAAATAAACAAAAAATAAAAGATAATCGAGCAATTAAAAGAACACATCTGAAATGAACAATATCAATAAAGGTCATCGAACCACTGTCAAGACATTAATTTGGAGGATTACATTATTCCAAATGAGGAAGAGTCTAATTGGGCCTCATCCTCGGGTTTGATTCCTCCTGTTGATTTAAAGGGAATCCATCCCCTTCGACACGCATGGCATTGAAGTACTAGCACGAGAGATAGTTGGATTTGGATTTAAAATCTATATATAATAAGAATTATATGCACGAGACTTTAAAGATACATGTGTTATAGTTAACCAAAAATTATAGCCTAATTTATATAGTTATGAACTTAGGGGTTACATGTAATAAGGGATAGAGTTTAAAGGTGATAAATTTATGATTTTTGGGTGATAGTTGTAGCTATGAGTTATAACATTTATAGAAGTGAGGGTTGATGGTTAGGGTTTATGGAGGTTAATATTCTATCACCTATGATAAATGACCATGTATGCAATTAGTAGGGATTCTCCCTAATGAAAGGTCTCAATTAGACTAACAACACCATAGTTTGACATATTTTTGGCACACACATACATATTTCATCCACCATTTTACCATCTCTTTTACTATCCTTCAATTTCCTTAATACTTTTTCATATCCTCATAATGGGATACATATTATGAGTAGCAAAGGTAACTTTGATATTTTTGTAAGGATTTCTCTTGATTATGAATTAACTTAGAAGATTAATCATGAAGTTGGTTTTTTCTAGAATGTTATGTTACTTTGACCTTCATGAAGGATTTTATGTAACATTACCTTGGATATTAGTATGGAGGTCTCTAGCTATGCAATATTTGATAAATGATTGCATAGTCACCATCCATGCAACATCCACAATGTTTCCATACACATTAACAATGTGGGCATTAGTCACATAAGTAAAGATACTTTATCTTGCATTTAACACAACAATTCAAGGGTAATCATAGATGTTGCAATTTTGTGCCATCAATGAAAAGTTGAAATTATTTTAAAGATGCTATGCTTTGTATTAAAAGAAATAGTTCGAAGAGTTAATGCAAATATTATGATTTTGTAACACAAAACTCAATCTGTTCCCAACTACTTTTTTGATGATTAAACTAACTAGTATATGTAATTTTCAAGATAAAAATATATTGATATAGATTCTTCAATTCTAGTAGCATATATAACTTATTATACCTCTAAATATGTATAAATAAAAGAGTAACACCCATAATGAAAATAGAATGATGCATTGAAAGAGTGAATGTTATAGAATTTTTGAATTAGAATTGTTTTCATTTCACTTATATGTTTGAGTAGACAAAACTAATGTTATATATACTTCCATTACTTCAAAAGTAAGAAGGGTCCACTTTATTGAAATAAATACTATTGTTTATTAGTTATGTATATTTAAGTAAATCTTATTATTGATATTTATTTTATAATTAATTATTCATTTAGTAAGAGAAATGTTTCTTCATAAATATTTTATGATAGATTATTTAGTGCAGTTAAGTATTAAAAGCTTATATATATATATAGAGAGAGAGATAGATAGATAGATAGGTAGATAGATAGATAGATAGATAGTGAACTTAGTTTATGCCATATATGTACTAGCACAGTCGCTAAATCGTTGTTGGTGAACGTCGAAAGGTTTACTACTGGTAAGATGAAATGAAGAATACTGGTAAGATGAAATGAAGAATATGAAATCATTGAAGAATATGAAAGGATGGATTGTAATTATGCAGCTTCCATAAGTAACTTATAATTAGGAGAAAACACACCAGTGAGACTATGCTCACAATCTATATTGTTCAATGAGGACAAATTACATCATAATATAGGAATCCAATCTACTTAGGTGGTTACAACAAACATCAAGAGAATAGGATATACATTAAACACTAGAGTAGAGTTTATCTACATAACTAACTAGTGATCCATTATTTCCAAGTCTCCCCCTTAATGGAGAATGGATTGACTTCTACACGTAACATCTCCCTAAATAGCTCAAACTTAATCTTTCCAGGAGGCTTAGTGAAAATATCTGTAGTATTTTCACAAGTATTATAATACATAAGAGATATTCCATTGGACTGCAACTTTTCTCTAACAAAATGAAACTGAGCATCAACATACTTTGTCCTTGCATGATAAATCGGATTATTCACGAGCTTGATTGAAATTTGATTATCACATTTGATCATTGTAGGTTTATTTTGTTCTTCTCCAACATCTTGAAGAATTCTTCTCAACCAAACAACTTCACAAGTTGTTGCACACAAGGCTTTATATTCTGCTTCAGTAGAAGACAAAGATAAAATAGGCTATTTTTTACTGCTCCATGAAACAATCATGGATCCAATGCCAAACGCATATCCAGTGGTTGATCTTCGATCATCTTGATAACCAATCCAATCAGAATCTCAGTAACCTGTCAACTCAACATCAGATGTATCAATATATTTAATACCATAATCAAGTGTTCCTTTTAGATACCTGAGTATCGCCTTTGCTGCATTCCAATGGCTTTCTTGAGGTTTCACCATAAACTGACTTAACACACTCACAGAATATGAAATATCAGGTCTGGTTGTGGTGAGATAATTCAAACTACCCACCATCTGTCTATACATAGTGCCATTCACCTCCTTCAAACAATCATCATAAGAAAGTTTCACATTCTGTTGCATGGGAACAATAGAATATTTACACTGATCCATTTTAAATCTCTTAAGTACTTCTCTGACGTACTTACTCTGATAAAAAAACATTTGGCCTACATTTCTCCAAACTTCAAGACCTAGGTAGTAATGTAACTCACCAAAATCTTTCATTTCAAAAACTTGTGACATCTTCTCCTTGATTTCATCAATTAATTTCCCTGCATTTCTTGTAATTATTAAATCATCAACATATAAGGAAATCAATAATACATACCCCTACTCATCAAATTTGGTATATAGATTTGGATCACTCTTTCTCCTCATAAAACCCTGTTGAAGAAAGAAAGAGTCTATCTTCTCATACCGTGACCTAGGTGCCTATTTTAGTCCATACAATGCTTTCTTTAACTTACACACTAAGTGTTCTTTCCCATGTTCCACAAACCCTTCAGGTTGAGTAAGGTAAATCTCCTCCTTTAACTCACCATTCAAAAATGAATATTTAACATATAATTGGTGTAGCTTCCAATGGTACTTTGTAGCTAAAGCAATTTACAATATGATAATATTCAATTTAGCTACTGGTGCAAATGTTTCAGCATAATCAATACCTTCTATTTGTGAATACCCCTTTGCCACCAATCTAGCCTTATATTTGTCTATACTACCATCTAGTTTAAACTTGGGTTTGTATATCCATTTGCATCCAATGGGATTTTTATGTTTAGGCAATTGAGTCAATTCCCATGTATTGTTTTTCATTATAGATTCATATTCCTCCTCCATTGCATTTCTCCATTCATCATGTTCATTGGCTTCATTAAAACTCATGGGTTTTATGACATTTGAAATGCTACTCATTAGGGCATAATCTTTATATCTCTCAGGGAGCCGAACCTGTTGTGAAGATCTTCTCAACTGATTATCTTCCTCCCCACTTTGTGAAGATCTGTCTTCACCACTAGGTGAAATTTGACTGTTTGAAGTGTCCATATCACTGAGTCCTTCTTCTTGTTGTTGTTGTCTCTGCGGTTGTGACTGTTGCTGTGGTGGCTTTTGTTGCAATTGTGGTTACTGCTGTGGTGGTTGTTGCTATTTCTTCTCTTCTTTAACTCGTTCATCAAGAAGTCTATGCCATTCCTCATGACTAAACTATTGTCATGATTTCCTGCTTCCTTCTCATGGAAAAGTACATCTCTACTCACAAATACTTTGTGAGTATAAACATTAAACAGTTTGTATGATTTGAATTCGGAACAGTAACCTATGAAAATACATTTAATGGCTTTAGCATCCAATTTCTTCCTATTCTCCTTTGGAATATGTGCAAAATCCTTACATCCAAATACTTTCAAATTATGAACTGTAGGTTTGGAACCATAAGGCTTCGAAAGGAGTAATATTATCAAGACACCTTGTTGGAATTATATTCTTTAAATAAACTGCAGTACTTATAGCTTCAGCCCAAAATGCATTCGAGAGATTCTTACCTTTCATCATACTGCGTGCACACTCTACCAAAGTTATGCTTTTCCTTTCAGCAACTTCATTTTGTTGTGGAGTGTGGGGTACTATAGACTGTTGTACTATTCCATGATCTTTGCAATATTTGATGAAGTACCCTGATTTATACTCCCCCCCTTGATCTGAATGAAGGATTTTGATGGATTTTCCTTTCTTCTTTTCCACCATGGGTCTAAATTCCTTAAAGTAATAAAAAACATTACTTTTTCTTCTAAGGAAATAAACCCATGCGTATCTTGTGCAATCATCAATAAATAACAAAAATTAAAATGCACCTCCTAAAGACCTAGTCTGCTTAGGTCCATAAACATCAGTATGCACAAGATCTAACACATCTCTCTTTTTCCTATCAGGATTAGAGGGGAATTCATCTCTGTTCATCTTTCCTAATGCACATACTTCACAAGCAACATTCTCATTCTTTAACATGAGAATTCCTTCAACCATATTTTGTTTCTGTAATAACAATAAATCATGATGATTGATGTGGCCTTACCTTTGATGCCAAAGACTCTATGTTTCCATAGTTGCAGAAGTCAGTGCATGATGTTCTTTGTTGGTAACATCAAGCTTGTATAGTCCTCTTGCTCTGACTCTTGTTGCAACAGTTCTGTATTGGTCAAACAGATCCTTCACTATGCAATAATTCTTGAAGAATTCAACCTTCAAGTTTTGATCTATAATGGTGGACACAGAGATCAAATTTTTCTTTATCCCTGGCACATACACAACATTGCGAATGTGACGAACAATACCATTCGACAATGTTACTAGAATATCTCTGTATCCCTTGATCTGATGAGCGCGATCATCTCCAACATATATGCTGGCACCATTCTGTGTTTCTTTAATATTAGTATACCACTTCTTGTTACATGTCATATGTACTAATGCTCTGAAATCCACAAACCATGCATCAACATCATCTTTTTTAGCAAACAAAGCAACATTAGACACAAAGAGTCTAAGATCCCATGAATCAAAATTCGGGGGTTCATCAATATCGTCACTAGCAATAAACAATATGAGATCATGGTTTGAAGATTCTTTTACATAATGACCTGAATGTTTTCTAGGTGTATTCCTAGCCTCATCACTGTTCTTCTTATGACAGTTTCTAATAAGATGTCCAGGTCGACCACAATAAAAAAAACTCTTTGACTCATTCATATTAGATGACATACCTTGATTCAGCCTTGGAGATTGTCTTCTCTGCGATGAAATGCCTCCTCTGCCTCTTTCCCCTGATATCCCTCTTGGGGATCTCTTATTTGACCACAGTGCCAAGTCTGAATTCCGAGGCTTCAAATTTGTGCGCCTCTCCTTCTCTTGCAACAAAATACGTGTCAATTCTTCAAAAGTAGGAGGTTTCTCCCTTGCTGCGAGACCTGTTATAAACATGTGATAGTCTTCTAGCATACCATTTAAGGTAATTGTGACAAGATCAGTGCTGGAAACTGTTTCCCCTATATTTCCTAGCTTGTCTTTCACCTCTTTAATGTGACCCAAAAATGAACTAACATATTCATTTCCATCCATCTTAATGCCTAGCAATTTAGTTTTCTAGGAAAAAAATACGATTTGTATTGCTAGTTTCATACAAATATTTAAGCGTTATCCACGCATCAACAGAAGTTTTAGCTTCTCTAATATGTGGAATTATGCTATCTTTAACAGACATACTCAACAATACCTTGGCCTTGTTCTCGCGCTTATCCCAATCTTGGATTTGTGCTTCTGTCGCACCTGTAGCCGCATTGGGTTTCGCTTCATCTCCCTTCACAATCGTCCATACACCATAACCTTCCATCAAGGTCTGCATTTTGAATTTCCAATTGATGAAATTTGAGCCATCTAATTTATTGGCTTCATTGAGGCAGGTCTCTGTCAGCAGATTCACCATTTATGAAAGTTTCCTCTCGTCCAATCAGACAATGGATCCTTGTATCACCAAACACACCTCAATTCTAAAGGCGACGAATCACCAAGAATACGCAAACAACCTCAGTGCTCTTCTCGTCACCTCACAGGTGCGCCGGAATAGTGAAAAATTCACTCAAATGATCTTTCAAAATCAACGCACCCTTCCTCTCTAGGTGCCTGCGCTTACCAACGCTCTATCTCCTCCTAGCAGGTACGTTGGTCAGCCACCTCTTGAATTTGCAATTCCGCTGCAATGCAACTTTTGTCAATTTTCTCCTATACTGAGCAGTACGTCGCTCTCCCTTCGGATCCACCGATCTATCTCTACCTTGGCTTTGATACCAAATTAGAATTAGGAGAAAACACACCAGTGAGACTATGCTCACAATCTATCTTGTTCAATGAAGACAAATTACATCATAATATAGGAATCCAATCTACTTAGGTGGTTACAACAAACAACAAGAGAATATAATCTACATTAAACACTAGAGTAGAGTTTATCTACGTAACTAAGTAGTGCTCCATTGTTTCCAAGTAAGTAAACGTGGCACAAATGTAATTCTAATACTGTAAAATGATAAAAATTTAATAGTGGAGTAAATTTATAATTTCAATTAAGTTTGTTAATCATTTGAACGTGGCAATTAGATGGTCACACAGTAATTTCTTAATCTAATTAAGTAAATGTTAAAAAGTAAATAGGTTAAAGAAAGCTTTTAAAAATGCTAGAAAGTTATGAACATAAGATCTTGTTCATTGATTTGGAAGGATGACTAAGAATATGCTAACATCTTCAATTGATAACCATACGATTGAAATTTATGGTTAAAAGATCATTAAATGTGCTCATTATGAATAGATGTATGCCTTTCAACTTAATTATACAATTAAGTATTATGTCTTATTTATTTAATCTTATATTTCTCTCAAAATTTATAGTAAATATTGTACACTATATCATAAGGTTAACTCTTATTTTTGATTTATTTAATCTTGTATTTCTCTTAAACTTTATAGTAAATATTGTACACTTTATAAGTTTTTTTAGACTATTCTGATTTATTTAATCTTGTATTTCTCTTAGACTTTATAGTAAATATTGTGCACTTTATAAGTTTTTTAGATTTTATAGTAAATATTGTGCACTTTATAAGTTTTTAGAAATATGTTCATCTTTTGAATCAAGCTCTTTTGAATGGAACATATAGTTAAAAATTTTCAATACATCACGTTGTCTCAAACATTAAAAATTATAAAAGAGACTCAAACACGTGCAAAATCAAAAAAAATTTGACTCCAAATCCAAAAGTTAATATTAGGTGAGTAGAGTGCCACGGCTTGCTACATGGAACCTTACAGTTAAGAATTTTTAATACATCACGTTGTCTCAAACATTAAAAATTATAAAAGAGTCTCAAACACGTGCAAAATCAAAGAAAAATTGACTCCAAATCCAAAAGTTAATATTAGGTGAGTAGAGTGCCATGGCTTGCTACATGGAACCTTACAAGAGAATTGAAAGAAGACATTCGGTGGAGTCAAGGCAGATTTGCGGCTGCTATACGGAACATTATTATTTAAATTAATTCATCAATAACCTTTTCAACATTATTATTTAAATTAATTCATCAATAACCTTTTCAACATTATTATTTAAATTAATTCATCAATAACCTTTTCAACATTATTATTTAAATTAATTCATCAATAACCTTTTCAACATTATTATTTAAATTAATTCATCAATAACCTTTTCAACATTATTATTTAAATTAATTCATCAATAACCTTTCAAACATGGCTAGGAGAGTGTGCTCGACCACGACCAGGAAGCAATGAGGGTGGTTGATGTGCTTACACTTTCTTAATCTATAAACGCGACCAACCTCACGCATAAGTATTACAGATGGTTTGCATGAGTATTACACATGGTTTGTGTGTGAATTACATACGAATTCAGTATTATTATTGGAGTTCTTATTATATTAACGGTGATGACTAATGTTAGTTAAGATTTAATTGGTTTATTAAATTTTAAAAAGTAAGGGTTTATATGGAATTATTTAAAATTTTATTTGTGTGTCTCAAATTTATATTTATTATTATTATTTAGGTTTTTATTTTTAATAATAGTTTTTAGGTTATATTATTGTTTATTTGTCTTCCTTTCCAATTTTTTTTACCTTTTGAATTTTTTTCCTCAATTCAACTTGATCTTTTGAAATGAGATCTTCGTTTATAAATATTAGTGACTCTTTTAAGCTTGGAGATTTACTAAACATGTCATATTTATGGTTATTACAACTTACTTTGTTTGTTTTTTCATTTCTTTTATTCTAACTTCCATTTTCTACAATTGAGTCTTGAACCATAATATTCTATTCTCTATGTGTATCTCTGTGTATGTCTCAATATTATTTTCTAACCATTTAAATTTGATATCAAACATTACCTCTAACTCCTCTAATTCTATTTAAACTTTCACTTATATCTGTACTCTCCTTTTCTCCAATGATTATATCTTTAGTAAATAATTCAAAAAATCTTTTAACAACCATGATCTCAATGAAGGCTTCAATTTCACTCACATAATTCAAAACATCTTTAAACAACCCATTCTCTCATTGAAGGCTTCAATTTCACTTACATTGTAAAGTAAAATCTGCGTCACATTAGAAGCAAGTATAGTTTTTAAATGTTAATTAGTTTCCATTTCTAAATCATTTCCATTGCCGTTCGTTTAGTTTATAATGCCACACTCTTTTCCGTTTTCCGTTAATGCGGAGGGGGTGTTCACCAAGAATAAACATATTCTCACATTATTATATGCAAACCATCAAAATTAACATTTAAAGATGGGGTGAAAAAACCATAACCCAGGAAGACTCGCCCATGATCTGCCATGGCGATGTCAAGATAAAGTTGAAAAGCCCCTAAAAGCTTTCTGTTTCTCAAAATGTGTGTATTCCATACCGAATTGACAAATGGTATAATACTTCCAACCAAATCTGGATTTAAAAAATTAATTTCAGGAAAAACATGGACAGCATACGGAACTTCAACTTGTTGGATTTGATTGTATACATATAATAATAGTACTGGGTGGATTCCACCATATTACAATTGTTTTTCATCGCTGTGTGTCAAAGAGCGACTGTTTCCGATTGTCCTGTCACAATCAATGCTGTTTTGTTTTAGATGAGTGCCGTATGGTAATACACTTACAGACATTGAACTTCATCTGCACAATATTCAAGTGGTGGATAAATGCAACCAAACTCTATAATTAATCTAAAGTTTAATTAAGATTTGATATATACTTTAAATTATGATTTAATCTTTAGATAACTCTAAACATTAAATTATGGTTTCACTATACTTTGAGTATAAATTAAACACAAATTTAAATGTAGTTATGGACTAGATGGGTAGTTGGTGTACAACATGAAGATTCCTCTTCTAGTTCGCCCTATATTGAAACAGAACATAGTACTTACCATAGAATCATGATTAGGACACCCCAATCCCATTAGAAGTTAACATTCATTACTAAGCTTACTTGTTTTACCATATAAGTTGAGTAATCATTGCTTTGTTTACACTTGCTAATTTAAATATAGTTAAATTCTAAGCTAAATTTAATTTTTAGTTAATCTATACTTTAAATTAGGGTTTAATCTAAAATAGAGTTAATTTTAATTTATAGTTTAATTAGGGTTTAATCTTTAATTTAAATTAAAGTTTAAATATATAGTTTAAATTCAATCTATAGTTTATTTTAATTTAATTTATAGTTAACCCCTTAGATAAATTTTAGTTTTTTTATAATTTATAGTTTAATTAAGGTTTAATATATATTTTAAATTAGGGTTTAATCTATAGATAAATCTAAACTTTAAACTAGGGTTTCATTATAGTTTAAGTATAAATTAAGTACTAATTTAAATATAGTTAAACTCTAATTTAAACTAGATCTATAATTAAATTAAATTAAATCTATGGTTAAACCAAGCTTTAATATATAGTTAATCTCTACGGTTTAACTTAGATTTAATGTGTAATTTAATTTAATTTATTTTATAGTTAAAGGATAAGTTAAATTTAATATTTAGTTAATCTATAGTTTAAATTTAATTTATAGTTTAAATTAAGGTTTGATCTATAATTTAAACTAGCCTTAAATTTAATTTATAGTTTAATTAGGGTTTAATCTTTAATTTAAATTAGGGTTTAAATATATAGCTTGAATTAAGTTAGATTTAATTTATAGTTTAATTTAATTTAATTTATAGTTAAACCTTAAGTTAAATTTAATATATAGTTTAATTAAGGTTTAATATATACTTTAAATTAGAGTTTTATCTATAGATAAATCTAAACATTAAAATAGGGTTTCCTTATAGTTTAAGTATAGTTTAAATACTAATTTAAATATAGTTAAATCCTAATTTAAATTGGATCTAAGCATAGATTAAACATTAATTTAAATATAGTTAAACCCTAATTTTAAAAAGTTTGGTTATAAAAAATGTAAATATTAAAATGTTTATCCTTCATTTTATAAAGAATAAATAAGGCTATAAATGAAGTTATATTTAGACTCAATTCCTTTCTAATTGGTTTTCTTAAATGATAGGTGTTTTCAAGAAGCACAATTTAAAATTGTGTTTTTTTAAATGTTTTTTTAGTTATTAGTATTTTTGTTGTTTTGATTATACATACTACATGTAATCATTGTTGTATTTTTCTCAACAACATACAACTTTCAAAATTTAGTCTCGATCTATATGAGATTCTCAAAGAGGAGGAATGCTTTACTCTTTTCAAAAAGATTAAATTCACTATTGCAACTACAACATATTTGTGAAAAGATTGGTGTTGATGTAAATTGGCCTTGCCTCATGGACTAGTATAGATTTTATATAGCTGTTGAATAAAATTTTGATGAACATATTTTTCGAAATTTGAAAAGAAGTTTTCTTAATATACTTTTAAAATTTCATTAATATATTTTTGTAAGATCAATTTCTAAAATATGAAAATATCATATGAATTTTTCCATTAAAAAATTTGTATACTTTCTTTTTTTAAACATGCATATTAGTAAATTCAATAGTAAAATAATTATACTTTGTACATACTTATTTATCAATTGTTCTTTCATACATTGCTAACTTTTTTTGATCTTTTCTTTATTTTCTTATATATATATATATATGAATTTATTTTATATTATTATATAAATAAATGTCATTTTTATA
>JASDQU010011369.1:47431-58105 GCA_032191745.1 Picea mariana | reverse complement strand
TTATAAGTGTGAATAAAGGAGTCGGTGTCGAACACCTAAAGAATCTATCAATTAGGAGACATTGATGTATTCCCAACTATCGATGGCAAGAGAAGTTGCCATTAATGAGTGCAAGCCTCAAGGTACTCATAAGACTCTAGGTCCCGTTTCCATAATATATGAGTTTAATTCGATGGAAGGAGAACCGTTGAAAGAACAAAATGAATCCATCTCTCATCAATCAGCATGAGGTACAAAGAAAGAGATTCATGATTTGGAGGAAATCAAACGAAAAATATGTTCATGAACCAGTGAACGTGTGCGTATTTCACGTGTGCCAAGTGAAAGCAATACACAAAAAAGACCCTCTGAATAACAACCAATGATGAAAACTACTGACAAAGGCGAGAAAACCACCAATAAGGCTAATGGCATCCAA
Source organism: Picea mariana (assembly GCA_032191745.1). Taxonomy (NCBI): domain Eukaryota; kingdom Viridiplantae; phylum Streptophyta; class Pinopsida; order Pinales; family Pinaceae; genus Picea; species Picea mariana. The sequence continues at coordinate 57,687 of JASDQU010011369.1, read as the reverse complement.
GACACTACACAAATCCCATTGTGTTAATAGATGTCTTGCTGTTGAAGACAATGGAAACCACCCAGACAATGACCAATGATGAAGTTTCGACTGCTGGGTTCAAGGTTGCCTACCAATGATGAAAGTAATACCATGGTGCATGATATGACTATAGTATCATGTGATTCTAAGAAAAATTGAGGGTATGGCCAAAATGCAAAGTCAATAGTTCTGAGAAGTGGCCAACATAGGTTGATAAACTTCCTTTTAACAAAAGCATGAGACATATGGAAGAATCCAACATTATAGACTCAATGATTAAACCATGAKATGCATGAGGCATCGATGAAATTCTCTATAGGGACTGGAAGAGTAACCAGTTGGTAGAGAAGACTCTATAATGAGCTTAKCTTCCTAAGGCCATGCTAATCCCAAAATTATGATGATAAATGGACTCAATAACTTTGTGCTATGTTCAAAGGAAACATGACTGCTACCAATACAAGCTAATATTCCATTCCCGCCCATCTTTTTTTTTTTTTTCATAGAMAAATGAATGCTATGATACATAGGAGGAAACGRGTGTCGCAATTAAGAAAAAAAAGTTYCAGCAGTGGAACATACCTATTCTCAATGCAAGACGATGCATGCGGGAGATGGACACTGGGGGGAATGTTCACTCCTAGGTATAGGGTGTCAAATTATGAACCATATAAACAAAKCTCTGCTTGGTTGAGGATGCAAAAACTGTTGAGGAAAATGATTTATAACACAAAGAAAGAACCGTCTATAGGCTCAATACTGCAAACAAGGGCATGAGATGCAATCACAACTTAACGCTAAAAATGTCATTTTTTATGTCATTTAGTCTACTTGGTGTGAAAAATGGATAAACTTGTGCCAAATAGACATTCTTTGAAATCCAATTTACGAGTGTGAAAGAGACAAGTTCACTTGGAAATCTTTTCTCTTTTTGAAGACGAGTTGGAAAAGAGCTTAAATTAAACTCGGTTGGGAGTCCTTGAGGTATAAGGCAACATTTTTATGAGTGAGGAATGAGACTCAACATAAATTCATGTAATATCTATGAGGGACTCCTGGTCCTATGGAGAAAAATCTACATGGGCACCAAATGAAGTAGAGGATCTAACTACGGCACCCATGTTCAGTAAGTCTCTACCACTTGATAATGACACTACTTATAGAAGATGGAAGGTTCTCTATCACAACAAATGGGTTTGTACCTAAGGCAAAAAGTGATAGTTATAGGATAATGCAAAAATGCATGATGGAATGGATACCTATCTTATATGTTGGGTAATGAAAATACCTACCCATTGTGACGAATGACCAACATAACATTGAAATCCACAAGAATCCTTAGTGAAAACTACAAAACCCAACTCAATCCACTTTTGTATTAGTCCATTCGGTGAAAAAATGACTCAAAACTATAAAAAGTGGGTAGAAACTATTTATAAATAGTAAAAAAACCAAAAATTACTATGTCATTTTGATTTTTTACCCAAATAGTGAAAATTGGACCAAAATACCTCGGAGATTCAACGGGTGATTGCGGGAGCATCAAGAAACAAAATCAGAAACCRTATGGACCAAGTAATGCTTCTTCTCTTCCTCTTCATTTCCAATCGATTAAATTTTTAAATTAGGTTCCAAATGTTGAGTAATTTAGGGTGTAAATTGTGAAATTTGGTGTAAACATGATGTCTCTTATCGGGTCGCATATACGATGGGTTATACATGAMTTTGAAAACTAAAGGGCACGTATACCCAACACTATATGCGACTRTAGATGAGGCAAATCGCGTACACGCACACAATCAATGATTTCTATGGTTTCTAACTCAAAATTTGAGTTTTCTATGGCAGGATGGTACTTGAATGGAGGGAAAGAGGGAATGAGCAGGTTGATGCTGCTGTGGAAAGAGATCCCAKGGCTCAAATGGACATGAAAATATGTGGCTTATATAAATTTTGGACACTCAAAGGGATGAGGACCCAGGTGAGGTTTCTTGATATGCTTGTGGGTTACTGGGACCCTGAGAGTGAAAGCTTTAACCTCGATGAGAAACCATTGAGGATTGAAGTAGAGGATATCTACTTTTTGACTGGATTATCACACTGGGGAGAGGTTGTAAACCTCAAATCATAGGGAGCAGGGAGAGGAATGCAAATAGAGGACTACATAGATGCCCACTGTGTAGCAGTGACTCCGAAGGTCAGGAGTCAACTTCCTATCCGAGAGATCAACAATCTTAGCCTGAAGATTGTTGTCCTCCTGTTGACCAGGATCACAGGTTCGGCTTTGTTGCACCAGGCATTGAGGTCTATCATGTTCTATGCAGTAGAGTTCTTGAGACCCACAATATATGATTGGTATACCTCACTACTGAAAAATATGAAGAGCCAGTTGACAAAGTGCAAACAGCGGAGTACGAGGAATTTTGGGTTTGCCTCTATATTATGCAGTTTTTCTTCGAATGAGTTCTAGGTTTGGGAGCTAAAGTTGAGATTATTCTGAGAGGACTTCGCAATCCATCCATGGCATGGTGGACCAAGGTAATGAGACAGAAGGGGGGAGGTAGGGTGCCCACACCCTACAACGAGGATTTCTTCTACTGGTGGTAGGGACATGCCATATCTCTAGATGACTATCCCTATGTAGGGATCAACTTCAGAGGGGATCCATACATGCCACTCCCACCAGGGACCACCTACAGGTACATATTTATGTCAAATGTTTTAAAATATTTCATTTTTTTTGTATTTTTGTATAGTAAAATAAAAACATTTTTGGATGATGCTTAAGTACTAACTAGACACTTGTGTAACGTAGATGTGGGTCCCCAACAACTGGGAGGGCCTCCTCGACATTGACGAAGGAATCAAGGAGACGAGATAATGGGAGGAGAAGCTGAGAGAGTCCTTCAAAACATGCATGGAAACCTGTCTCGTTTGACTCATAGGATTCCCATGGTTTAAGTAGAGGATGTCCCAAAATCCATGAAACGATAAGTGGTTTGTGTGCCCAAAGCTTGGGTGTGACTCTTTTAGCATCTCGCAAACGTCGCAGTTTGTTACCATGACACACATCCAGCACCACAGTCGTAGATGTCGTGGATATTGTAGTACCGACTATATATGTGTATTGAGGGTATTAGCCCCAATTTTGTATTATAAACACCATATTTTTTTAAATATATATAAAACAAGTATCTTCGTATTTACTTATATTTAAAATGTGTACATTGATGAGATGGTTTGCTTTGGTTTAGTTATGTGACAAATGCCAATTAAAACAAAATTAGCATAAGCATCAGATACATGATTAGAAATCCTAGGAATGTGATAATAAGTAATAAAATCAAACTATTGTTCTAAAAGATGTACCCATAGGAATCGATGGAGCAAAGTAGGATCATGCATGTAATAACTTCCATTCAAATTCCATTCAACTAACATAATACTAACTGAGAATCCATGTGAACCTTTAAAGAGAGAATACCATGTGAGACACCATCGCAGAAAAGTTATATAATGATGCTATATTCGACCACATTATTCATTGATGGCCCTAGGCATACGCCACTTGAAGACACAAGTAGACCCTCGGGTGAGTAAATCACCCAAGCGGCAAAAGCCAAGTTTCATGTATGATGACTGACTGTTTCTATGAATCCTAGGTAGACTGAAGACTCTGTTGACATCTGCCAACCAAGGGAAAAAATCGATAAGGAAGATGAAGACGAAAAGAAAGGAAAAAGATATATACACTAAATTACATTAGTATACAAAGAATTCTACCCGATCTTGGGGCTCAATCATAATATATTTTCAAGTAGAGCCCATTCCTAGGCTCGACCAACATATTCCTTTCATGATATTCTAACTCATAGGCTCCTTTTTCTAAGACACGTTGCATGATATAAGGACTGTGCCACATGGGTTTAAACTTGCCTACCCCTAGTGGTTCTTTCGATTGATCAGACAAGAGGACCAAGTCACCCTCAAGGTACAACCGAGGATAGAGAGAATTATCATCTTGGACCTTGACATGTATTTTGTTCACCTTCATAGTCATAGAGGCATCTCGACGCTACTGATCAAGACCCTCTAGATGTACAAGGCATCGCTCGAGATCAGAAGTGTCAGGTAGGAGCGTGACTGCTAATTTAAGAGAATGGATTTTGCATTCAATAGGTACAATCGACTCCACACCATGTACTAACAGGAAAAGGAAAAATTTGGTGGTAGTCTTCACTGAGGTTTTCTATGCCCAGAATGCATGATACAAAATGATGTGCCAGTCAAATTTACTCTGGCTGAAATTWTTTTKCAAAATGGTCTTGAGAGACTTGTTGATGGCCTCTACTTTTCCATTTTCCTAGGGGTAATAAGGAGAAGAATGAACATGTCTAAAACCCAACTTAGATGCTATCTCTTCCATCATTTTGTTCTGAAAGTGACTTCCATAATCAGTGACAATCTCACTCGAAATACCGAACCGCGGGATAATTTGATTGAATACAAATAAGGAAACAGTCTTCCCATCGAATTTGAATGTAGAAATAGCCTTGGCCCACTTATTAAAGTAGTCGACATCCATGATAATGTGTTGATGCACCGCAGCCGAAGTTGGGTTTCAATCCAAAAAGTACACACGCACTTGGTGAAGGGATCGATGGTAATGAGTGGGTGAACAGGGGATGGATGCAAGCACATTTTCTGAGTGATCACCTAGAATGGGTGACACTTCTTGAATGCTTCAATACAATATTTAAAGATAGTAGGCCAGAAATAACTAGATCGCAAATTTGTTTGGGCTGTCGCAAGCCCGGATAGATGACCACCACAAGCCCCACTGTGGCAATCGTTTAGGACTGACTCGGCTTCTCTGTGAGTTAAACAATGATGTAAGATATTGCCTACTCCTCGGTGATACAAAGTGTCACTGACGATAGTATAATTTTTAGCTTGGAACCTTACACACCGTTGGTCATCTCGTGAGAGATGTTGAGGGAACTTCAAAGTTTCAAAATAGAGAACAATGTCTCCATACTAGGGGTTGGATGAAGAGACAAGAAAAATGTGTTCATCCGCAAATGAATCAACATGGATAACATCCTCATCTAATCGTTGAAAGTCAGATATTAACTCCGCAAAGACCAGTGATTTCTTGGATTTCCCAGAAGCAAAATGGAGACCAAATTCTTGTAAAATGACAATCCATTTATTATATTCCCCCCCTATGATACGCCTGGTAAGGAATTATTAAAATGGATTGACATCGACAACCACAGTAGTCTTGAAAAGTAATATATAATGATGTAAATGTTTTACTGCATGAGCGACAACCAAAGATATCTTTTCAATCTGAGAATAATTAAGCTCGGGACCAACTAAGTTTCAACTAAGATAGTGGATGACGTGCTCATGGAGCTCATCATCCTCTTGAACCAAAACCATACCAATCGTTTACTTAGACATGGTGATATAAATCAAGTAATCTCTACTGTATTTAGGAGACTTCAGTAGAGGCGTCGATACCAAGGATTTCTTCAAATCATCAAAGGGCTCCTGGGCTTGCTCATCCTTGATAAAAGGGGTTTCCTTCTTGAAAAGAAGCATGAAACCCTTAGTGATATTGGCATAATTTACTATAAACCGACGTAAAAAGTTAGCTTTCCCTTGTAAACCTTGAAKTTGTCTAATAGTGTGTAGGGAAGGCAATTGAAGTATTGCCTCAACCTTTAACGGATCTACCATGATCCCAGTCTTAAAAACTAGAAATCCTAGAAGACGACTAGACCTAACACAAAAGATGCACTTGTGAGGGTTCAACCAGATTCTACAGTAACRAAATCTTTCAAAAACAAGTCGAAGGTGCATAGAATGATCCACTCTCTTCCAAGAGTGAGCACAAGATAGTCAAKATAAGCTTTGACTATATGCTTAAGATCATGAAAATCAAAGGTCATGGCATGTTGGAAAGTTGCTCTAGCATTTTTAAGGCCGAAAGGCATTTTCTGATATGTGAAAGTACCCCAAGGACAAATAAATTTTATCTTGTGTTGATCCTCAGGTTTAATTTGAATTTGGTTATACCTTGAAAATCTTTCCATAAAATAAAAGACTTCTCTTCCCTCACACTCAATGAGAATATGATCAATGAAAGGTGTCGGGAAGTTGTCTTTAAGACCGACCTTGTTCAGGTCACAAAATTCCATACATACACGAATAGTTCCTTGATTCTTATTCAGAGGAATGGGATTGGATACCCATTCAGTCAAGGGAACCAGGTAGATGAAGTCAACATTAAGTAGCTTCTCCACCTCTTCCTTAATAGTAGGGGCCTTCTAGGGATTGAAAGTTATAAGACATTTCTGAATAGGTTTATCATATAGATAAGTTCTAATCTCATGCTCAAAAATATGAGGGTCGATTCTTCACATCTATTCATATGACCAAGCAAATACATCTCAAATTCCTTCAAGAGTTTGGTGTAGATCAAGATTTCTTCTCACGAACAATCCACATCAATATTTACGTTTTCAATCTTGCTAGGGGTACGAGAGATATCGATCATGACAGTAGGAGAAATAATCACCATATTTCCTTCGACATAAATGTCATCTGTATCAAGTGGAAATACGACGTGACCGACTATCTCACTCAAAGTAGATCGAAAGTCATCTTGTTCGATTCTCTCAAGCTCTGGTAGAAAATAAGAGCGTTGATGCATATCGTCCCAAGGTTTGTCGGAACCATTCATGGCTTTGATGATGGATTTTTTTGAAGGCAAAGACCCATCAAGGCAATCATGTGAACAAGACAACAAAGTGGCCCACACAGGCCTTAGAACGGGATCCTCCTCGTCCGTGGTAAGATAACAAGACCGGGATCGGTGGAAGACTCATGAACAACTTGATACGTAATCTTCACTATCGATAATGGCATGACCATTCCAGCATGCGACTGGCCTTCACAAGACAAAGTTGGGGAAGGTAGCATCCACAGATCAATAAAATAGGAAGTGTAGAAAGGAATAGACCTTCCTGTTGAAACGGGCCTACTGGACATGGTGTAAAAATGGTGTCTTGTTGTCGTGATGTCAAAAGTGCCCATAAGGGAAGAATACATTTCGACACTGATATTTTCAGTTTTTGGCTGAGAATTGTTGATCACAAGGATCAACGGTCCAATAGATTCATTGGCACTAGAGTACGCAAAGGATAACTGGTCGATCATCACGATCTTCCCTTCATAAGGAAAACAAAGAGTACAAAAGATAGACGATATAAAGACGACCATAGCATAGGTCCGATTGTGTCCTAGTAACAGGTTATAATTTAGAGGTGCATCAACTACCTCGACCTCCATCTCTATTGTCTTCCCACCTAACTAGACCAGAAAGGCAGGAAGAATACCGTGAGGGAAAAAAGAATGATCGTCAAAAGAAGTCAACATGTTAGATGACTTAGAAAGGGTCATATAATTCAAAGATTTCCAATATATTAGGGACATCACACAAGTGGCAACACTTTCATCAACAATCGCATGTTTGATGGTATATTTTGAGTACTCCACGTGGATTTGGAAATCCACATGGTAAGGCACACGAGGCTTCACATCCGTGACATCAAACTTAATAAATTTTGAGCCACTAGGTTCTAGAGATCCTAACATAAATAATAAGGCATTCCTCTATAAAGGACACATCTCGAGTACCTCCAAAGCTGACATCATGCAAAGGGTTTGACCCAGGTCTTGAACAATAGAGTAGTTATGGGAAGATCTATAATTTGGATTGTGGGTAGAGCGCTTGAGTAATTCTTTTAGAATATGAGGCAATTGATCTAGTTTTTCAATCTATAAATTCATCTTCGAGGCACGAGGAGGAGATTCTAGACCAAGAATATCTTGTGAAGAGCTATAATATCGAGATCAAGTGGCTACATTAACTTTTGCATTGACCATACTGATACAAAAATGGTCGTCGAATTGCAATGGCGAGTTTTGTCTCCCACCAGTCACATTTCTGGCGTTTGAGGAGCTCGAGGCCATGTGTTGGTTATGTGGAAAAGGATTTTTCAGCACAACAGGGGGTAGAGATAATAGCCTCGTAGCTTCCGCAAGTTTGGGGCATAAATGGGTAAGGTAATCATTTGTATAAAGATTACAGGGAAATTTCACCTTACGTCTTTCTCGTTTTCCCTCTCCATCATTATTATTCATCCTCTCATTATTACCATTGTCCTTGGGTTTATTACCATTTTTCCCACCCTTACGATTATCATGTTCTTTCTTCTTATTCCCTCCTAGTTTCTGGTTATCATTTGGGTTGGACGATGATTTCATAGAATGTACATCCGCCGACTGAGTGGGGTTGGAAGACACAGATGAAGTTGGCCCTCCTACAAACTGGTTTAGAGACAACTCTTTCAAATGGATTATCATCGAGTCTGCATATTTTACATTGGTGGAGCCTACAATGCCATCAGAATGAGGTACGAGATTGTGTCTAGGGTCATAATTTGACCGCGCTGTGTCCGAAATAATGTGGTATAACATCCTAGAATGAGCATATATGATATCTATCTACTAGGATTTAAATATCGCATCTTCCTCAGTGGTAAAACCAATAGTAGAAACATCCTTTGAGATAGGAGGGTGCAAAGAATTAAGGAACCATTCTAAAAGAAAGGCAAGGGGTATGGATGTCTTAGTAATTAAGGAGACCCAAAAGGTTTTGAGGCAAGAGATTGAGCATTCACTATAGGTCAAGCCATAGTAATGATAGGTGCCTGTGGCACTACAACCATTGTGGTTGGAGGAGTCGAAGGGGTGCCATTAACTATAGTGGGTATGGGAGTCGAAGGGCTCCCAGTGTTCGGAAGACTAGGTTCAATTCTCATCCTTGTAGAATCACAAGTTTGAATGGTGGAGGTGTTCTTATGACACCTAATAACTCTACGCCTTTTAGAAGGCAAAAAATTGAAATTTGGTGGTAACTGTAATAAGCGACGGGACTGGAGGGGATGCAGGTCTGACTCCACGATGACTTAAGACTCTAAAGACAAAAAATAAACCCTAAGGCCAACTAGTAAGAAAAGAGCACACTAAAATTCAAATGACCAATATGCACACAAACAGGGTAAAGTGGCTAAAAGTGGCCTCCCTCCCTAAAGAAGGTATGTCTAGCCCAAGAGGGGCCTGAGACTCCCTTCAAAATATCGGAGGTAACATAATAAGTTATAAGAGCTCTCATGGGATTAACAACTAGTCAGTCAGATCCCCTTAGAGAGGTGATCCTCAATAAAGTTTGTGTGTTGTTTGACCTTTATTTGACCCAGGGTACCTACAGAATAACCCCTGCAAGTATCCTATGTGGCACCTTAGTCAAGAAACTAATAAACCAATGTATAACCAATGCACAGGTGAGAATTCGTAAGTCATTTCCACCATATGGGAAGGGTAGAAAAGCCCAAAACCTTGAAAGTACTGCCTCTCACAGAGGTAAAGGAACTAGCAAGATCCCCAGAGATATCTCTGATGCTAAGAAGGTATCAGGGGGATATCCCTTCAACCAGACTCATGCGACCTTGTGATTAACTTCGGTGTGAGTAGAGCCTCGTGATATTACCAATTATACAATGGATTTCTCCACTCCCTTTCTCAGACACATATGTTGATTTAATTGCCTTGGATAAGTTTACTCACAAAATCCTATTCCAAGGCACTAAATCCTAATCTAGTTTGTGCACCTTAGAAAATAAAATCGTGACTAATCAATTTTAAATTACAACGTTAATTTTATTGGTCATGATTACTAAAAAAGGTATGGTAGTGAAAGTAATGATGTTATGACTCCACATGAAAATTAAATATGAATATAATGCAAAGTCCTAAATTAAATTTTCAATGAATGATATGCTTCTAAAAACTGATGCAATTCTCAATTTTAGCTCTACTATTCTGAAGTAAAAATGCAATCTTTCATTACATGCCCTAAGCTAATGACAACGACTCAAAATACCAAAATGCCAAGCAATGTAAAATGCCTAATATTTTATTATTTTCAACATAATAAAAATGAAAATGCATGGACTGAAAAGCAACTTGATATATAAAATCTACTATGTATAGAAAGAGATAACTTAAGAAGGATACCAAGAAACAAGACACCCATCCCAAAGTGCAAGGACAATCAAAATGAAAAGGTGATGAGAAAGACTCCACCCAAAAATTCAACCAAA
>JASDQU010011369.1:33370-47411 GCA_032191745.1 Picea mariana | reverse complement strand
ACATAATAAAAATGAAAATGCATGGACTGAAAAGCAACTTGATATATAAAATCTACTATGTATAGAAAGAGATAACTTAAGAAGGATACCAAGAAACAAGACACCCATCCCAAAGTGCAAGGACAATCAAAATGAAAAGGTGATGAGAAAGACTCCACCCAAAAATTCAACCAAAGACAGGTTTCATGTCATCCCACAAGCACTTAACAGGCAGTACAGAGACCTAAGAATACTCAACAAACATCAAATCCCACCCAACAACCACCAAACCCCCAAAAAAAGCAAGGAAAGATGATGTACAGGACTGTTTAGTAAAACAGAGTGTATGTATGCAGATTATAGAGAGACAAACTAAGTATATACGTGACTATCAAGCCAAAAAGCATGCATATGTTTCAAAAATAAGTCCAGGCAAGGGAGAAGGATGAAAACTCAGACCCAGAGTGGACAGAGGATGTCAAGCAATGATGCGAAAAGAAACGCAATAGGAACGAGAGAAATATAATGAGAAAAGTAATTCGAACCCTAAGAAAGAAAATTCAATCCCCAGTATGGTCGCCAATTTTGTTATGAGGAAAATATCTCTATGTCTAGGGTAAACCACAAGAGATGGAAATGAATGTAGAAATCAACTTTATCCCAAAAACATGTTATATAAACCAATATGCAAGTGAGATAATAAAGAGGCCTACCTCGTCCAGATATTCGATGAAGTCCACCATTGAGCACTTTGACCAAAAGCTATATATCTACAACTAGTTCTCAACAACCAAGAAAAGAAAGAATATGGTGATAATATAAAAGGTTATCAAATTAGATAGCATAATCCATTAATATACATAGCAAATATGCCCATGGATAATAACTAAAATATTTGCGAGATATCAATTGGACGGGAAAGGAGTATTTCTATTAATAAATGATCAGCAGAAGTGAAATATTATAGACTTTTGTGTTAGAACAGTTCAGAATTGAGAAACTAAGTTCCTTCCAGCTGGGCCTCCACCACTTCAATCCTCCAACAAAGGCAAGCTCATAATAGAGAAGCAATAAGGTTGTCAATCAATAAGGGAAGATCTTGGGGGCTGAACACTATGTTCATACTTAAAGGACAAAAGGATGTAGACTGAATATGAAGTAAATAATTTATCCAGAATAACTTTTCTCTCAAAGTTGAATTCTTTCTCCCCTTTCCAAAGCTCGGAATTGGCCCATTTATAGCCTTTAGAATGGAACTGAAGGGTCGAGTCAAAAMATTTCYAGTATATGGAAGGCCAAGGATCATAGATCTCCTGTCATGACATGGAAACCCGACATTAATTTTCATTTTTTGGTACAAATCTCAATGTACGCGGGCTGTAGTGGAAAGATGCTGTATAGTAGGAAAGATGCGTACATGTGAAAAAATATSTATTTTTAGCTATGGATTTTACAAACAGGGATGATCAGTCTGAATAGGGAAATAGAAAAAGGCCTTATGTGCAATATTGCATGGGGTGAGGAAAATATTTCTATAATAGTAAGCATTTAATATAAAACAAAAACCAAAGGTTTGTGTCTCTCTCACTCTCTGCGCATGCACATGCAACACAAAATTCATGCTATGAAGGAATGGTTAGTGAGTGAAAATTCCTAGATCTAGAGACCCCATTGCTAATAAAAAAACAAAAATGTCGGGATCTGAAGATAATAAAATGCCAAAAACACAGAGAATCTAAAATGTAGGGATCTCTCATTGTACGTAGCAGTGTGTTATTGGGTGAGTTTTAAGAACAAAAATAAAGTGAGAAAATACCTGTAAATGCAGAGGTTGAAGAAGCAATCAACTAGGTAAGGCAAGGAATTCACGGAGCAAAATTGAAGCACGAAATTGTTGTATAATTTACCAATAATAGTAGGGAAAACAATGGGAAACTATGAAGTTAAACCACATCAAAAGGTAAGGAAACTACATATAACTCGTGGCTGAGGTAAAGGGGAGGGTTGTACAAGAGGTTCTAGCCAAGAAGAATTAAAAATATGCACGCCTTCTCTCACATCTTTTGGCAGAGAAAAAAATACCCAATAATATAACGCAGGGAACCCCATTTGTTGTGCAACCAAGCAACACGCCAGGCCACCTTTCTATACACATAGGAGATCTGTGAATGATCCATCCAACTACACACAAAACAAAAAATGCAGAGTACATAAAGGGGGCTTCGGACAAGCGAGTCGTAGGCTGTGAAGAAACATGTAAAACCCAATGCCAAGTCCGAGAGAGCTCAAAATTTGGTGTATAAAATAGTGTAAAAATAACTCCAAACACTCTCACACTCAAGGAATCACAATACCCTTTATTTGTCAAAGCGTAAAGTGTAAAAAAACAAGCGATGAGACTCTAAATCCGTAAGGCAGCATAAAATAAATTGGGCAACGAAGATTGATTGAAACCAAACGTTGAGACAACAATGTGGAAGTAAGAAAAAATGTAGTGGATCCAAAGTATTTGAAATGCAAGATAAGTACTGGGCGAGACAAGAAGGCGTAGAAATATAAAAATATTCCAGGGCATAGAGATATTAATGGAGTTTCACAATCTAAGTGAGTAGGAGGTAAAACACTGAAGGTGGAGAGTACGCTGGACGCAACAATGGTGAAGGAAAACCACAAGATTTTAAAATAAGCCACATTCCTTTTCATTATCAGATCAAGAACACAATATCACAACCATCCCGCTTCAAGGAACCATTACAATTTCTTCAACGTATAAATTTACATATAAATTTTCTTTTAAACTACTTTTAAATGCAAAAATTTAACACGCGTACCGTAACTGAAGGTGCATAATCCGAATGGTTGTCTCGCACTTGTGCTATGCCCAGCTCCTTCTTGCTAATCATTGAGATCTCACCAGTACCTCCCAGCCAACGCTAGGGGTACTCTTCTTCCCCCATAGCCCCCCAAGCTACAAAGGGGATACACATACAAACCAGAGAAAGCTAGCTCCCAACTCGCCTCGCAAGGTTGAGATACCACTTTCTATTCGAGCTGGGCATCCCAACTCCCACAAGAAAAATCAGCCAAGAAAAATTTCGTCAGTGTAACCTTACGCATACTAGTCGTGATCCATTCCCTCTCTCTGCCACTTATTATATAGAATTCTCTTAGTGACTAGTTTCCAAAATGCACATTATTTTTTTTTTGTTAAATTTGTATTAGGAATATTCTCCCCCGTACACTTGTCACTCGATCCTTTCGTTGCATCAACAATTCATTTAATTAATTTGATTAAATTTCCAAATTTCTACACCCACCTAAAAACATTCCTAAAAATTCTCCTTGATCTTCCTTTATTCCCTCACATTCCCTCTATGATTGACGCCTTTCTTAAAACTTAGTTAAGTTCATTTTAGAAAAGTTCTCTATAATATATTCCTTCAATTTTCCACATTCCTTTTGCAATTAATTTCCCCTTTTGTCGAAGTTCGAATTTAGCAAGTTTTTCACATAAAAAACCATTAATCCTTTAAATAATTTAATCCTCCATTTAATTCTAAATTTTATTTTCCCCCCTTTTAATTCTAATTTTATTTTCCCCCCTTTTATTCATTTCTTAAATAAATTTTTAGTTCTCATGTCCTACTTAGACCTAGGCTTTAAATTCAACTAGGCTTACTAAAATTGTTTTTAAGGGAATTTTATAATTTTTAAACTTTACTCATGCAACAGTTATCTTAGGGTTGACCAAATCAAAATGAGATGTTGTTTTCTAGGTACCTAGGTTCATTGACTCACCAGTGCTAACAACCGTGACATTCCATTCAAGAAGCACTACGTGCTCCAAGGGTGCCACTCACCTTCATTCATGTTTCATTTATGCGATGTGCCCTTCAAAACACACTACAAGCTCCAAGGGTTCCACTCACCTTTTGATTCATTTTGGTAGACGTCATGCCCTTGGAGTCAATAGTATGTTAGGTGACCTCCTATGAGACTAAGGGCCTCTAAAGAATAAGAACCCTTCCTTATTGTGTGCCCCTTAGAATCATCGTGAGCGACTGTCACAGTCTGCCCTCACCACATCGTGGATCTCTCAAGCTAGGTAATCATTAACCTATAGTTCATGCCACGATGAGAGTGATGGTATGTTGTGGCATGGATGATGCCACACCTCTCCCTCAATATCTTTGGTTTTCATGTGTGACCCTTTTACTCCAAATGTGATTCTGGTTAGCAAGCTATCGTCATCCTTCATCCATCAATGCAACATTTCGATCCAAAATCAACATCATAATATACCATTCATATGTCACATATGCAATAAAAAAAATCCTCAAACCATAAAAAATCCACTCCCTGACTCGATCCAGAGTCCAAGGAGGTCCATCAATTCCATCGACATCCTCAATCAGTGGAGATTCTTTCACACTCAAGAGAAACGAATCAATAGCACTTGTCGATGCAATATAATCAAATAACATATCATCATATCTACAACATCATCATAACCATAAGAGAAATAATCAATCATATAAGGAACCAAATCACTTGCATGCAAGTGTCCTCAAATAATAAGTCCAACTAGGTGTGCACAAGAGCAGGATGTTACATACACCTCCTCTTGTTTTAAACTTCATCCCGAAGTTTCACATTATACAAGTGAAAAAATAAGTATTTAATAATATCTAAGGGTCTAACAATCAAACAAAAATGGAAACTGTAGACACATATCCTATGCATCCTCCTAGGTAGCTGAGTGTGGAATATAATTTTCCTACTTCACCTTGACTTGATTGATAGTTCGACGTCGTAGTTGTCAAATGCGATGGTCTAGAAAGCAGATTGGCTCCGCCATGAGTGAACTCTCTCCCAACATCCGCTAAGAACTCAAGTCAATCACATTTGTAGGATCACTGATGTAAATTCACACATAGATACAAGATAATATCGATCAACTCCTAAAGGAATGAGGGATGATTAGCCGTTAGGTCCTTCAAGTATGGTCACGTGATGCACATTGACAAAACCCTTATGTTGATCTTGCGCTTCTTTCGACCCTTTTCATATCATTTGTATTTCTTCGTCCAATACTTGGATCACCTCTGGTCCTACCAAGACACCATCCTCGAGTCGATCCCATATCAAAGGCATTTGACATGGTCTCCCATAAAGAAACTCAAATGGGGCCATCTTATTGGTACTTTGATAGCTATTGTTGTAAGACACCTCTAACAGTGGAAATAACTATTCCCAATGTTTATATTGGTACAACATACGCATATGCAACACAACCTTCCAAAGTTTGGTTGGTTCATTATGTCTTCCCGTTTTCCTCTGGGTGATACATCGTACTAAAGTTAAGTGGGGTTCCTAAGTCCTCTTGGAAACTAGTCCAAAATCAACCTATAAACATCGATCCTTGATCGGATAAGATCCTTTTGGTATGTATGGAAGTCTCAATATCTCGCTAATATAAAATCTAGATATACATGGCGCCTAATGCGTCGTATGCATAGGGTCAAAATGTGAACTCTTCGTCGCAGTGTCAACTATCACTAAAATCGAGTCGTGCCTCCTTGTCGTAAGTGGAAATTTCCATAAATAATTCAATCAAAATGACCTCTCATTTCGATTTTGGAATAATGGGTGGTTGTAGTAATCCTGTTGGATGTCTATGTTCATCCTTCACCTGCCGACCTTCTAGACATATCTCCACGAATTTGACGATGTCCGCTTATATCCCTTCAAAAATAATAAGGGCTTAAGGTGTTTCCTCATCTTCATGACTCCTGGATGAGGCATGGACACAACTCTATGATCTTCAATTAAGATCAAATCTTCTCAATTTGTCGTTGGGTTTTAAGTAAATCTAGTTATTATATATCAAAGATCTATCGTTTTCCACAATATATCCCTCAATTTTTGTGCCAACATAGTGTCTTTCCTAAAAAAATCCTTACCCTCATATATATGTGTCAATGTCACGTTGTAGTTAGAATATTTTCACGTAGATTCGTTTGAAGAGGTATGACTGAAAATACTCATGGTCTCCGACTCAACACATCTGCCACTCTGTTCACTGTTCCTTTTAAGTAGGAATTCTCAATCGTAGTAGTTATGAACAGCGCCTTTGCCACACATTCAAATCATTTTGCGTAAAAAGGTGTTGTAAACCACTATGGTCTATTTTTAGTTTGAATTTTCATCCAATTAGGTAGTGTCTCAACAATCTCTGGGAATACACGATGGATAACAACTCCTAATCGTGCATCGTGTAGTTCTCTTCATGATTTTTTAACGTCCTCGTGATGTAAGCGATCACTCGACCGTCTTGCATGAAGACTCTACCTATTCCTTCCTTGGATGCGTCAGTGCATACCTAGAAGTCCTCGTCCACACCAGGGACTTTTAGTATTGGAGCTGTCGTCAAAAGTTCCTTGACCCTTTGAAATTCTCTTGCACATTTCTTGGTCCAGACAACTTCTTGTTCTTCTACTGCAATTATGTAATCATATTTTCTATCTTACAAGAACCTTTGACGAATTGTCAATAATATCCCTCTAAACCCATGAAGCTACGCACTTTTGGGACATTCTTCGATGCATAACACTCCATAATAGCCTCTACCTTTGGTGGATCCACATCGATACCTTCGCTAAAGATAATATGCCCTAAGCAATGAATCCTTAATAGCATTGCGACCACTTCTTGTAAGTTTTTCTCTCGTAACACTGTAGTACCAAGGGTAAAAGTTTGTCCTTATCTTGCATCATCTGAGAATATCAAAATATCATCAAGGAATACTTGACGATAGTCAAGCAAAGTCTCTATGACCCATCCTTCTTCCGTATGAAATTAACAAAAGCACCCCAAGGCAATACACTTGGATGTATACGTCCTAGATCCAACAACTCCTTCAGTTGCACTTTCAACTCCTGTAAATCGGGGGTCGACATCCGATAAGTCTTTCTTGCCATCATTTCATTTCCAAGTTTTAGGTCAATGGCAAATTTCATATTGGCTTCCAGCAACACAGTTGGTAATTCTTTTAGGAATCACGTCCGCAAACTCTGGTACTACCAGAAGGTCTTCTAATCATTCTTCCATGCCCTTGACGTTCGGCACTAAGTATGAATATAAATTTCATCCTTGTGTGTGCTCTCTTGTAGCTTTAGGGAAGAAATGAACCTCGGGGATAATCCCCTTTTTCTTCATACAATCACACTTATATGTCCTTCATCGTCGCTCCAACTCAACTGCGTCATATTACCATTGAGTATCTCATCATGCGATTACCACTAGTCCATATGGATCATGTCGTCATAATATTTTAAGATCGTGACGTAGGTCAGAATTCGTTATACTATCCCCCGATTAAGGTTACAATATGTAACCCTTCCTCCATCCTATGGCTTGGCTCTCGAAGCCATTTCTACATAGCCTCACTTGTTCTGTTCGACCGCCTTTATTGAAATCCCTTCAACATGGTCCAGAATAAATCTCCCTAAGCATCGAGATCTAAAAAATACTAAATTTTGGTTGGCGAGGGTACCTGATGCCTCAAGCACAGTGGTCCAGTGCTCGCCCTGGAGGTTATTCACCATGATCAAGATTCCTATGGGCCTTTCCCATCTCCACCATGGTAGTGTGCCCTGTTGACCTGAGCGCTCTAGCCCTTTCAAATGGACAGTATTGTTGGTATGATGGCTCTCCACATGACCATCACCCACCTCCGGTCCAGTACTATTGGTCCTGAAATAGAAGCGACTGACCCTCCATCCTAAGATCCTGGTCTGTTCCACTGATAAGCCTAAACTGCAGCTGCTAGCGGTGCTACCACAGATGAGGTGGTCCCCTGTAGGGATCCCTCTACTAAGGAGGCTATCATCATGGTATCGTGAATAAGGGTCCTATAGACATATATTGATACCAAGATGTCTTGTATGGCTGTTGTGTACCAGATGTTGTCAGTCCAGGCGGTCTTGTAGGACTCCTGCCCAGACTCTCGTGGTCAATTCTTCCTTATCTAAGAGGCCTACTGGACTTCATCGTGAATTATCTGAGGCATTTATATCCTTGTGTTCACACAAAATCTATAGTTGAGGTTGAACATGAACTTGTTGATCTCCAAATTCTTCATGTTCAGATGCGGGGCACACTAAGTAGCTCCATAAATCTGATCTCACTCTGGCACTGTAGGACCACCTTGTCATAAGGCACATAACTCATCGAGCTAACACTTAATGAATTCCTATGAAAATTACTTCTCCTAGAACTGTTCATCGAACCCTTCCCATAACACAGCTCCAACGACCATGATTAGCTGAGGTAGGAGCATCTTCCACCCTAGAAGAGTGCTCCCCTGGCTGAAGACTGCCATGCAAACCTTCATGTTGGAGGTTTTCACCTCGAAGTGAAAAGCACATCGCCTTATTCTCCATCCATGCCTTGGTGGCTGAGTAGTTCGTGGCACTCATGAACGCAAGAACATAATGTTTTAGAGTTCCTCGGGAATGCTACCAACACTGACTAGGGTGGATTGTATACCCTCAGGGGTACAGGCATCCTGGCCTTATCTTAGTATAGAAGGTTATTCAAGGCCTCTATGATATCTTTGGAAGCACCTCATTAGACCCAATGCATCCTGCACGACAATATTCTCATGATTAAGGCTTTTTCTTCTCCTTGGGGGTTGGACCCCTCCGACGCAGGTTCTACTAGAGGAGTCATGCCTCCTCCCCAAGTACCACATTGTGAATTTTTGCGGCATCCTCTAGCCGTGATTAGCGCATGGACATATTAACATTCCAATTAGTGTTGATTATTAATCAAGGGCTTAATTCATTGCAAGGAGTGGTGATCCATAGTCACAGGGTTGAACCTGCTCATATAGCATATGTAACGACCCCCTTCGTTACGACCACAAAGAGACAATACAACATGTAATTTATTTATTAATTTTTCTTTTAATGTTGTGTTAGGAAATATACATCACAAATTAATAAGGACATTATTGAAAAGAGTGCAATATATAAAAACAACATTCACGCAATAACAAAAATCACGATGCAAAGCCGAAGCATCACCGCCATGAATGACGAACACAATCGACGCAATATCATAATAATAGCAGCCCATAATTAGTGCACTTATACAATTAATCATGATGCACAAGCAGTCTAACTATTGACATAACCATCCTTCATCATAATAAATTTTCATTGAGCGCTAGAAGAATAACAACAAGACCATCAATCCTAACATCAACTAACCAAGGCACCCAAGCAATATCAATTTATTTTGAGGTGCAAACCCCAAAACACACATGCCATCATCCGTAATAAATTTTTAATATTAGGCAAGGGACTAAAATATAACCATATGGTACATTATAAATCAATGTGCGCATGGAGTCCAAATCCTTGACTAGCCATACATCATACCAATGAACTGCGTGCAAGCATTCTATTCAGATCCATCCTTTACACCTCAATGATTCGAGGTGCCTGAAAATTCACTTAAAAAAATTTAGAAGGCGGAAGAGAGTGCCGTTGAGAATCAATCATACCTCGATACTAATGAAGACTTATTAGTAACCAAATGTTAATTAATCTCATGATCTAGTATGTATGGTGCAAGGGAAACTAAACCATAAATTCAACATACATCACAATAAACATAGGCACAAAAGTGTCAACCATTTAAATCGGTGTGCGTGTTCAATCTAATAACCAGATCACTCATTGTCACTGCAAAATCAATGCACAGGATTAACTACCCATTAATCATGGCGCAACAACTTCAATTATTCGCTAAGCAATTACACTAGGTCAAGAAATTATTCCACGACCTATTCTTGTTAGGTAATATTTGTATCTAAAGAGAAATACCATCTAAGTACGTGATAAGGGTGGTTGACCAAGACCCCATCGAATTGAAAATTGAATAAGAAAAATAATAAAACATTAACCAAGTGGTTGAATGGTGAAAGACCATAATCATATAGTACAAATTGAATACGAGAAGGATACTCAACTTATCAATTTGAAATTCTAATCCATAATTTCTTAAAATGAACAAAAACCGGAATGGTAGTATTTCAGTTGGGGCCCAACACAATTTGATCGACCAAGTCTCAGCATAGCTAATTGAAGGCCATTATCAAAGTATGAGGGAGCAATTAAGGAATCTAAGGAAACAAAATTGAAAGGTCTGAATTCAATGCCCAGTCGCAGGTCGAATTACATGGTACAACAATTAAATAATTTAATTTAAAACAAAACTGAAGGTCCGAAATCAAATTCCCAATCCCAAAATGGATTACATGGCACAAAAATTTAAGAATTTAATTTAAAACAAAAACTAAGGGTCTGAAATCAACGCCCAATCGCAGAATGGATTACATGGCACAAAAATTTAAGCATTTAATTTAAAACAAAAACTAAGGGTTTGAAATCAACGCCCTCTCGTAGAAGGAATTACATGGCACAACGATTAAATCATTTAGCTAAACAAAAACTGAAGGTAAGAATTCAAACGCCAAATCCCAAAATGGATTGTATGGCACAATAAGGTAAGCATTTAATTTAAAACAAAAACTAAGGGTCTGAAATCAACGCCCCGCCGCAGAAGGATTATATGGCACAGTAAGGTAAGAATTTAATATAAAACAAAAACCCAAAGTCTGTGTCTCTCTCACTCTCTGTGCATGTGCATGTGCATGAAACACATAATTCGTGCTGTGAAGGCACAGTTAGTGAGTGAAAACTCCTATATATGGAGACTCCATTGCTGATAAAAAAACGAAAACGCTAGGATATGGAGAGAATGAAATGCCAAAAGCGCAGAGAATCTAAAACGTAGGGAGATGTCGTTTTACTTAGCAGGGCATCGTTGGGCAAGTTTTAAGCATGAATATGCAGTGCAAAAATACCTGTATACACAGAGGCTGAGGAAGCAATCGATGGGGTAAGGAAAGGAATTCACGGGGCAAAATTGTTGTATAATTTACAAATAACCACAGGGAAAAAATGGGAAAATACACAAAGGTTAAACCACATTAGAAGGAAAGGAACCTACAGATAACTTGTGGCTGGGATAAAGGGGAGGGATTCACAAGAGGTTCTGGCCAAGAAGAATTAAAAATGTGCAGGCCTGTTCTCACATCTTTTGGCAGAGACAAAAAGAACCCACTAATATAACGCAGGCAACCACATTTGTTGTGCAACCAAGAAACACGCCAGGTGACTGTTCTCTACACAAAGGAGATCTGTGAGTGATCCATCCAGCTACACACACAAGGAAAAAACGCAAAGTACAAAAATGGGGCTCCGGACAAGCGATTCCTCGGCTGTGGAGAACCATGTAAAACCCAACTCCAAGTCTGAGCGAGCTCAAAATTTGGTGTATAAAACAGTGTAAAACTAACTCCAAACACTATCACACTCAAGGCATCACAATCCACTTTATTTTGCGTAGGGTCAAGAGAAAAAAAACAAGTGATGAGACTTTAAATCCGCAACGCAGCACAAATAAATTGGGCAGCGAAGATCGATTAAAACCAAAAGCTGAGACAACAATGTAGAGGTAAGAAAAAACGCAGTGGAGCCAGAGCATTTGAAACGCAAGCTAAGTACTGGGTGAGACAAGAAGGTGCAGAAATATAAACATATTCCAAGGCGCTGAGATAGTAATGGAGTTTCACAATCTGAGCGAGTAGGAGGTAAAACACTCAAAGCGGAGAGTATGCTGGACGCAATGACGGTGACAGAAAAACAAAAGCTTTTAAATAAACCACGGGTCTTTTCATTATCATATCAAGAAGACAAGAGAGAAACTATCCATCTTGAGGGAACCATTACAATTTCTTCAACGTCTAAATTTACATATATATTTTCTTTTAAATTACATTTAAATGAAAAAAATTAACACGCGTACCTTAACCAAAGGCATAGAATCCAAAAGTTGTCCCATTCTTGCACTCCGTCCAAATATTGCTTGCTAACTGCTGAGACTTCATCGGTACATCCCATCCAATGCTAGGGGTACTCTTCTTCCCCCTGAGCCCCCCGAGCCGCAAAGGGGCCACGCACACAAACCAGAGAAAGCTAGCTCCCAGCTCGCCTCGCAAGGACGAGCTACCACTCTCTATTCCAGCTGGGCATCCCAACTCCCACAAGAAAAATCAGCCAAGAAAAATTATGGCTACATAACCTTACACATACTAGTCGTAATCCATTCCCCCTCTCTACCATTTCTTTTATAGAGTTCTCTTAGTGACTAGTTTCCAGAATGCACATTAAATTATTTTTGTTAAATTTTTATTAGGAATATTCTCCCTCGTACACTTGTCACTCGATCCCTTAGTTGCATCAGAAATTCATTTAATTAATTTGATTAAATTTCCAAATTCCCTCACCCACCTAAAAGCGTTCCTAAATCGCTCCTCGATGTCCCGTTATACCCTCACATTCCCTTAATGAATGACACCTTTCTTAAAGCTTAGTTAAGTTCATTTTATGAAATTTCTCTATACTAGATTCTTTCTATGTTCCACATTCCTTTTGCAATTAATTTCCCCTTTTGGCTAAGTTCGAATTTAACAAGTTTTGCACATAAACAACTATTAATCCTTTAAATAATTTAATCCTCCATTTAATTCTAAATTTGATTTTTCCCCCTTTTAATTCTAAATTGATTTTTCCACCATTTATTAATTACTTAAATAAATTTTTAGTTCTCATGTCCTACTTAGACCTAGGCTTTAAATTAAACTAGGCTTACTAAAATTGTTTTTAAGGGAATTTTTTAATTTTTAAAATTTACTCATGCAACAATTATCTTAGGGCTAACCAAATCAAAATGAAATGTTGTTTTCTAGGTACTTAGGTTCATTGACTCATCAGTGTTAACAACCGTGGCATGCCCTTCAAGATGCACTATGTGCTAGAAGGGTGCCACTCACCTTCATTCATGTTTCATTTATGCAAAGTGCCCTTCAAGATGCACATTGTGCTCCAAGGGTGCTACTCACCTTTTGAATGATTTTGGTAGACATCATTCCCTTGGAGTCAATAATCCGTTARGTGACCTTGTGGGAGACTAAGGGCCCCTAAGGAATAAGGACCTTACCTTATTGTGAACCTTTTAGTATCATCATGAGCGATTGTCACARTCTTCCCTCACGGCATCGTGGATCTCTCGAACTGGGTAATCGTTATACTATAGTTCGAGCCACGATGAGAGTCCCTGTAGGTTGTGCCAGGGCTTCTTCCACACCTCTCCCTCAATATMTCTAGTCATCATGCCTAGCCCCCTTACTCGAAATGTGAGTCTATTTAGAAAGCTATCATCAGCCTACATCCATCAACAAAACATGCCATCTATCCAAAATCAACATCTTAATATACCAGTAATATGTCACATATGAAATAACAAAAATGCTCAAACCATAAACAATCAACTCCCTGACTCGATACGTAGTCCAAGGAGGTCCATCGATGCCATCTTCATTATCAATCAATCCAGAGTTCTGAACACTCAGGAGAAACTAGTCAATAACACTTGTTGATACAATATAATCAAATAACATATCATCATATCCACAACATCATCATAACCACAAGAGAAACAGTTAATCATATAAGGAACTGGATCACTTGCATGGAAGTGTCCTCAAAGATTACATCCAACTAGGTGTGCACAAGAGAACGATATTACAGTGGGACTCATTAATGTGTTTTTAATACGACTTCCATGTTGCACGCTGTAGGGGACTCAACCATGTGGTTTTAATACTACTTCAATGTTGCGAGTGGTAGGGGACTGAACAATATGGTTTTAATACTACTTCCATGTCATGTATGGTAGGGGAGCCAACAATCTAGTTTTAATACTACTTTCATGATACGGGCAGTAGGGGACTCAAGAATGTGGTTTTAATACAACTTCCATGTCACACACGATAGGTTTAGATGGACGAAGTGCGGTACATCTATCACCGTTGATATAGGATATTTTTCAATGGCTCTATCTCAGCATGATGCAACGCTATTTCTCT
>JASDQU010011368.1:321291-332862 GCA_032191745.1 Picea mariana | reverse complement strand
AGAAGGGAGTTAGAAGAGTCGCGGAAGTTGTAGACATGAGGGAGATTGACCATTCAATGGTTGAAAGAGAGGGTTAGTGAGAGAGGTGAAGGTTTTGGAGGAAGGAAATTCAAAATAGATGGATCCAAGAGTAAGGGTAGAAGTCGCCACTAAAGAGGAATACTCATCCATGACCTCAGAGGAAGTTAAAGGAGAATAATAACCTATAACCCTAGAAGATGTTGGATTGCATAAGGAGGTAAATGTAGCACTGCAAGAAAATGAGACCCCCCATATCAAAGAATTTCATTTCGTAGGAAAAGGAACCAACCCTGAATCATCCATTCCCATAGCGCCATCTACAAATATGGTAATTTCTACAGTAAATCCTTTTGTAATTTATGTTATACATAACCCTTCAAGTTCAACAAGTTGGAGTAGTGGTAGTAGTGGAAGTGTGCCAATTTTTTCAGTCATATCATAACCAGGACCTTCGGGGTTCATTTTAATAAGGTCTCCAAAACCCTCAATGGAAAATCAAAATGCAGGATCTCTCACCCGATACCTTGTGTTTTGGGGTAAAGGGGATGAGGATGTTGAGCAAAATTGGTTTCTCTGGGAATCCATCTGGAGGTATTGTGAGACTCTAGATGAAAACAAGTTAGTTGAGTTCTGGACTACCTAAGGAGGTTAGGCTCTCAAATGGTACATGAAGGAAATTGAGTCAGGATTTTAGGGGTAAGCCTTCACGCTCGCTCAAGTGAAGCAAAGTTTTATACCATAATTCGGGTTACCACAGTAATAGCACCAAACTCTCTCTGAGTTATGAGAGATACAACAGAGAGATGGTGAGTCTTCTTGGGAATACAATAAGATATTTAAGGATGTGATATGGAAATTAGAAAACCTTATCCATGAGGATCATCAAAGAGAATGCTTTAATGAGGGTTTTTTACATTATACATGTATCCCTTTAACTCAACAAAGGATAGCTACTTTGGGAGAAGCATTAGAGAAATCCATGAAGATAGAATCTATGGAAGGTTATATAGTGAGCTTAAGAATCATGAGACCTCCATAAGATGCTAATATTGTAAAACTGCAGGGCCAAATCTCTATGTTAAATGAGAAAATTCAAGAGTTCACCCTTCATAAAGTAGGTCGACCACAAGTCCACTATACATGTTGTTACACAGAATGCCATGTAGAAAATGAATGTCTAATATTGATAGATGTATGGCCCTCTAATACACCAATGGATCCTCCGCTAGTTGGGCCAACAAGAGGAGTTGTGCAAGTTGTTGTTACAACACCTTTTTATGGACCCATCCAGTATCTTTCCTTTTCAACAAATCAAGGGGGTCAGAGCAATGAGTACTGTGAGATATGTCAAATTCACAGGTATTCTCCAAGTCATTGTACCATTTTACAGAAGTATAAACCTGCATTGAATACCATGTATTATGAATTATATGGTTCACCCTCATATAACACCAATCAATGTCGTGCTCTAGATGCACTTGCGGATAGATTGGACCAATCTGCATTTAGGGTTAGTGAAGGACCTCGAGGACCTAAAGGAGGTCGGAGAGATGGAGGTGGATATCAAGGCGGATGAAATGGTGGAAGGGGACCGTTCCGTTGCTACAATTGTGATGAGAAAGGGAATTTGGCAAGATATTTTCGGCTCCCAAGAATACCTTGGTGTGCACACTGTAGGAATAACACTCATGATACTCAAGACTGACTGGACCTAATTGTTGAATGGGAAGACCATTCCAAGAAGAGAGGATCCAATATGATACATTCTGAACCCACAACTATGGTCGAAATAGGGGGGCCTAATATTAATATCATCACCAGAGGAGAAGTAAATATTGGTGCGAATGCAGAAAGTCCACATCAAATAAAACTTCAGAAGGTTGTATCAGAAAACACCAAGTATGATCATGTACGATAGAAGGAATTCTTTAAGAATGTAGTATAAATGTTCGAACAGATGCCTAGTCCTTCAACGTCTGTAGTTGCGGAAACAAATTCTAAGTTGGATCATCATTAGACAAGGGTCGCTAAAGAGTCATCTACTCAGATGGAATCCTTAGGTAAGTCAGAGAAGGTTGTTGATATTTGGCTTCAACTATTTTCTAATATTTTGGCTGATGAACAACTTACCGAGAAGTTGTGGAACATAATCAAAGTGGCCTTGGGATCTGAAGGAAACCCAAAGGTTATTTCCTTTAACCTTCCAGAAAAGAAGGAAAGTAGGGTTCATTGGAGGAAAATGGGAACTGGAAGAGAGTTTAGGTTGAATGCTCATATCAATGACTATGAGATCAAGGATGTTATGTTGAATTTTGGATCTGACATCAACATATTTCCAAAGAATACATGGGAATCAATGGGAATGCTCAAGCTATTCTATGACCCATTCAGGCACGGATGGCGAATCAGTACTGCATTTATTCTGTAGGAAGACTGCATAACGTTGAAATAGACTTAGTTGGCATTAAAAAAGTAGTTGATTTCAAGGTTATTGAAATAATGGGGGAGAATGATCTATATCCAACTCTATTAGGGATTGATTTGGCCAATGAAAAATATGTTGTCATTGATATTAAAAAGGAAACTATGACTTTCGAGTCTAATGGCATGAAGGTCACTCAACCACTAGATCCTTATCAGGGTCCAAGGTATATTGAACCAACAAATGATAATATGGAGGAAGATGCCATTGATTAGTTGTGTACTATGACTACAGAAAAACAAGCTAATTATATAATCCCAATGCTAATGGATTACTTAGTTGGATAAGTGTCCAGTCAGAAATTGAACATTTTGAAGTAGCATTCAATGATTGGCAGTAAGGTCGATATGAGTATTTTTCAAGACATTGTGCCACTATCAGATCAGTACGGTGGACTGGAACTGAGATAAGTGATTATCCATTATATGATGGCACCTCATATCTACATATTTTTCTCATTGACATGGAGGATATTAAGGTTGCGGCAGAACATAGAACTTCAACACTTGACCTAGCTTTGAAGACTTCCTTAGCCATTTGGCGGGATACCCATAAAGGAACTTTGTCTTCTTCAGATGAGGTCAAGATCACTACGTAGCACTTTTTCTTCCACCAGCGCAAGTTAATCAGTCAAGTAAACATCAAAAGAAGAACAGTTACATGTTATCTTTTGAGGTATATGATGGTCTATATGATCCAGCTGAGCATATCGAGCATTGTCTTAAGGTATGGAAAGTTTTGCAATTGTCTCCTCAGTTCTAGGTACACTAGTTATTTCATTCTCTTGGAATGGTTCCAAAATCTTGGTATGTTCATGAGGAGAGTAGTAGGAAAATTGCATGTTGGAAGATACTACAAAGTCATTTCTTCCATGATTTATCTTTTTCTAGTAAGTCTTCAGAAATCAAAGTTGTATTGCAGCAAATTTAGTAAATGTTGTTTAGTAAATAATTTGAGCCTAAGTATCCACCTACATCATGTTCTGAGCATGAAAATATAATTCAATATAGTTTGTATCCATCTCCTACATGAATACCCTTGGCTTGTGGCAAGGTTGACAAGGATATTGAAGACCCTGAGGACTTAGAAGAACTTAGACACTTGACCTTTAAAGAATCCACAGGAATAAGAGAAGTTAAGGATAGCCTATCGGGTGATACCAACTATTCATATACTCATCCTTTGAAGTTGTGGAAAGTGAATATCGGGAGTGAGGATCCTCCTAAGATGGCATCTATAGGGTACTATTGGGATGAGTAAACTATGACAGAGATACATGCAATATTGCAAGAGTATGAGGATTTATTTCCTAAGAGTTTTTCAGAGATAAAAGGGATTAAGGGATATTTAGGAGAGATGAATATAGAATTAAAGCCTGATGCTAAGCCAATCAAACACAGACCATATCACCTGAGTTCTAGAGTCAAGGAAAAAATTAAGAAAGAGATCTACAAAATGCTTGCGGTTGGGTTAATGTTTCCTGTGGATGAGGCTGAGTGGATTATTCCCATTGTAATATAGAGAAAGAAGGGTACTGATGATATAAGAGTTTATGTGGATTAAAAAAGCTTGAACTCATCTTGTGTACACGACCCTTTTCCTTCTCCTTTTAGTGATGAATTCCTTGACGAGGTGGCGAGAAATGAATCTTATTCCTTCATGGATAGGTTCTCAAGTTATCATCAAGTCAAGAATGTAGAAGAAGACAAGACGAAGACCATCTTTACTACTGAGTTGGGTTATTTTTCTTATAATGTTATGCCCTTTGGGCTAAAGAATGCCCTTGTTGTTTTTTCCAGAATTGTAATTGTTGCCTTCTAGGATTTTATTCACAAGTTTCTTGAGTTTTATATAGACGAAAGGATAGTGTATATCTTTATGAAGGAACACATAGGTTTACTATGGTTAATTATTGACCATTGCAGACAGTTAAATATCTCTCTAAACACGAAGAAATGTATATTTTGTGTGCCTTTTGGAAATCTGCTGGGACATATTGTATGTGGCGAAGGAGTTTTGGTTGATCCTACAAAAGTTGTTTTGATTCTTAATATGCCTCTTCCTACGAATGATAAGATTTAAAGAAACTATGGTCCACTCCAGGTCATATTGGATATTATCACAGGTTTATCAAAATTTATGTAAGCATAACTTCCTCGTTGGAGAAGTTGCGGAAGATATATGAAGTCTTCAGCTGGAAACCTGAGTGTGATCAAGATTCCAACATTCTCAAAGAAAAGATTAGTATTGCTCTTATTTTGATATATCACAATTAGAAAGTGAAGTTCCATGTTCATATTTATGCTTATGGCATTGATTTAGGCGTTATACTTGTGCAACCTGGTGAAGGGAATCTGGATCATCCTATCTATTTTTCTAGTAGAAAGCTTTCACAGGCTGAGTGCAACTACACTACCATTGAAAGAGAAGGTTGGGAAATGGTCTATGCTTTGCAAAAGTTTAGACATTATATATTAGGATGTCATTTTAAATTCTTTATTAACCATTCAGCTCTGAAATATCTGGTCAATAAGCCTTTGTTAGAAGGGAGAATTTGTAGGTGGTTTTTGCTTTTTCAGGAATTTTCCTTTGAGGCCATTGTCAAGCCAGGAAAATTGCTTGTTGGTCATGATCATTTATCTCAGTTGGAGTCAGGAGAGAGTGGCGAAGCTATATATGGCCAGCTCCTAGATGCATATCTCTTTAAGATTCAGGCTATCCCTGATTATCTTTTTGATATTGCAATATTTCTAACTATTGGTACTGTACCTGATGGATATTCCATAACTCAGAAGAAGCACCAAGTGGTATGTGATGAAAACTATCAGTTGATCGCGATACAATTATATAAGTTAGGGTTCAAAAACATCCTTAGAAGATGAATACTTTATCATGAGCGGATTGAGATCTTATGGGAATGTCATAGTCGAGATGTGGGAGGACAAGTTGGAGGGAAGGTGATCGTACAAAAGATACGTCAAGCCATATTATGGTGGCCAAATTTATTCAAAGATGTCAAGGACTATTCCAGAGCAAGAGATGTTTGTGAGAGGATTGGTAAGTCATCACACAAGGATGAGTTACGCTAACATCATATTCAAGATCTTCAATATTTTGCGAAATGGGAAGTTGACTTTATAAGGCCTATCAATTTGTCATCCAAGAACTCAAAGGAAAGGTATATCATCACTGTTGCAGACTATCTCACCCTCTAGGATGAAGCAAAACCTATTTGGGACTGTTCTATAGATACGACAACTAGGTTTATTTTTGAGAGCATCATTACTCGATTTGGGTGTCCTTAGAGCTTGACCAAGGTGCACATTTCATCAGTAATGCAATAGCCACCCTCACTTGAGATTTCTTGATTCAACATCACAAAATAATCCCCTATCATCTACAAGCTAATGGTATAATGGAATCATTTAACAATATTATAGAGAAAGGATTGACCAAAGTATGTTGCGTTAATCGAGATGACTAGGATGAGAGAGTTTCAACTGTGCTATGGGCCTACAGAACCACTACCAAGAAATTATATAGATATACTCCTTTTCAATTCAAGTATGGAAAAGAACAAGTAGTCTTAGCTGAGTTCATCACTCCAAGTTTATACATTGCGCATGTGACTCATATGACAGATGACGAATCAGTTGTGGAATGAGTTGCGGAGCTGTTGTAACTTGATAAAGCTATGTTTTTGGAAAATTTTCATCAAATTGTGGAGAAGAATAGACAGAATCTTGGCATGGCATGCACATAAAGACCAATACTTTTGCATAAGGTGATCAAGTCTTGTTGTGTGATAGAAAGTATCAAAAACATCGAGGGAAGTTACAAATGCATTGGCTCAAACCCTTCATAGTTGCGGAAATTTGGGAATCGGGAGCTTCCATACTAGTGAAACTAAATGGTATTCTTCATCTGGGATGGGTGAATGGTGAATTATTCAAGCCCTACATCTTTGTTCATTGAAATAATTTCTACAACACTCCTATCATAGGGAGTGAATAATGTATGTAGTTTTCTATTTTTCTTTGTTGTTTCCCCTTTTTTGTTAATAAAGCAGTGACGTTTCCAACTATCACTCATCCTAAAGTCTAGCTTTCATTGTCAATTTGTCCAGCTCGGATCACACCATTGTGGTCGGGGAGGGTTATGCATCAAATATTTTTTGCATTTAATAGTTTCCGAGGTCTAAGTCATTGTCGCGTCGCTATTACTTTGTTCGTTAAATGAAGTTAGTACCTTTATGTTCTCATTCTATTCACGTCAATCAAATTCATTTATGTCCAAAAGGTTGTCAGTACCTTTCTGGTTAATTGCTATCATCTTAGCTAACTCCCTGAGCGTCTCGTTGTGTTAAATTTGTGTTGGTAATTGTGCTTGCTATTTCCCAAATCATTGACTAGATGTTGTCACGTTAGTTGGTCATGAACATTCTTAATGTCAACTTAGTTACGCGGCTTTTGCTTTAATGATAGTTTAATGTTTTCCCCACACCACCCTCCTCACGACTATCTTTAAACTCGTGATTGTTTCTTGTTCAAGACATTGTTTTCCAATTGATTGTCTGATTTCTTCACTCCAGAACCCAGTGAGCACTCTGTGAGTCTGTGTCCGCGTCCACAATTTTTCTCTATCTATCAACACATGTCTGTGAGCATGGTTCAAACTACACTTCAAGGGGAACTTATGAAGGTTGCAGTTCAACCAGATATCCATGATCCGAGAGTTGAACTCTTGGGAGATTTACAGGGAAAGGTGGAACAAACTAGGTTACTTGACATCAATTTTTAAGATGGGGACTTGTTTCCCCAAATGAAAATTGACACTTTCATGGACTACACAACCATGGAATCTAGAGAGTTAGAATGGAAATGGAAATTTCCCTATATGTCGCTTCGAGAGTCCACTATGTTGAATTTGAGTGACCTGCCCATTTTTGGAACTACAAGAGAAGTTACCAGATGCAACAAATTTCTTATCAGTCAAATGCACAATGGTTGTTTGTGGCTGGAAAAGCCATATCCCATACATGTTAAGGGAATTCATAAGTTGACGAGTTTATAGATGGATGGGAAATATGTATCTCAAGGCTTCCAAGGCTCAAGGAAGTATGGTTGAAAGAAAGGAGAACTTAGCCTCTACGATAAGTATGGTACCAGACATGGGGATCGCAGAGTGCTCATTAATCCCATCAATGACAGACAGGTATGGTGTGCCTACTATCTAATTACAGGAATAGTAATGAAGAACTACTCAAAGGGAGAGTGCACACTAGATTCCATATCAGTTGTCGAAATTTGTAAACTAGGAGCGCCATTAAATTGGTGAAAATATTTTCTAACCAAGTTGTTATAAGCTTGTTCCAACATGCATGAACAGGTCAGTTACTTCATATACGGTTATCTGTTAGTTTCGTTTGCAATGTGGAAGTGGAGGCTTCCATAGGGTCGTGAAATTTCATACACTCTCAATCCTCACATTGCCAAGAAGTTCTCCCTAGAACTCTCGAAGTGATAGCACCAACATCCATTCCTTAATGGGGCATTCCGTGGAACAATAAACCAACTCGGGTCCCCCCGAATGTTGAACTATATTCAACAACAACACCTTTTTGCAGTGGTATAACAACCTTATCAACACATCCCAATGAATGAGGATTCCACATGAGATAATTAGTCGACATACCAACAAGATTTGGTTCAACATGAACATAAACCACACTTTTGTGAGGCCACTTGGTGCAGATCTGAAACTCTTTCAAACAACTCCATTTTCGTTTTATCTTAGTGAGGAATTTATAGACAAGGAACTCACTGCATGGCCGAGAATAAAAAATAAAAAGAAGAAATTATGCATATCATCTATTATGCATGTCGTTTTGCAATGGGAGGCTCTTGTGCAAACAGATGATCTTGGTCCTATCACAACCACCACGAAGAGACAATGCATGCTCTCAGAGTTAGTGGAAGATGAAGAAGAAGAGACACTGCCAATGTCAGTCCCATTTCTACCTTTTCCATTGATTCCAGACACTAATACAATCTCAAGTAAGGAATTTTGTGAAGTTATCGAGGCTTCCTTTTCAATTCCCCTAAGAAACCCTGCACAGGTTCCTTGTCTTCGTCCACAACAACCCATATTATCACTGATGCAATACTTGTTTCTTCACTCCCACCCCACACCCACACTATCCTCCCTATACCATCTTCCATCCCCATTATCACTATTCCTGATGAACTCATGGTCCATACAAAGCTCACCCCCATCACTGAGAAACTTACTCGTCATCCAACTAGTTCTACTGCAGGCGCCCTGTCCACCACTCCATTATCACCTTCTCCCAAAGATACTGAAATGCCTAATCCCGAGTCTAACAAACTATTCACCACCATTGGTGGTAGTACCACTACCATGTCATTTCCTTCATCCAATATTCCACCAAAGAGTATCCCTAATATCGAGCAACAAAAATATGCAGAGCAAATATCTCACTCTGCCCACGACCCTCCTCAAGACCCCATAGATATTCATGAAGAAACCAACTCGACCCACAACATTAGTTCCATTCGAGACTGAGTTGCACCATTCATCCAAGACTGAGTTGAACCATTCATCCAAGACCCTCACCAGTGTTGCAAGAACCTGCAACTATGTCTTGAACAACCAAAAGTTGTTTCTTTACTTCATCCTATGCAAGAGCACCTTGCTTGTAATTTTCAAGCAACTTCTACATGTCACGAAGGTGCATCTACCCCTATTTTTTCGGAGAGGTCCAATGCAAGTGGCCAACCACTTAATTCAAGACTCCCTGTAGATCAGTCCATCCAAAGTGAATACTTTGTAGCTTGGGCCACCCAAAAACTGTTGAATATTTTTCATAGCTTCGGCTACACAGATAAAACAAAAAATTATTTTTATCGAGCGAGCTAATGCAAAACTCACAAAAGACTTATGGAATCAGCTCGATATGGTATCTAAGAATAGGTACCAGGAATACTCCATGCATGAACAAGTTTAATCAGACTTGGCCATCGTCTCTGGAAATTTTTTTGAAGTTTCGACTAAGATCTAGAAAGATTCCCCTGAGCTACGAGAATATATTACCCTTGTTGTACCAGTGCAATGGGTTGAACTTATGGAAGAAGGGCATTCTCAGTTAGCATAGAAAACGAACACTCTCCAACAACAAATAGAAGTTATTTGGCTCAAGGAGCAGAACCATCCCAAGGCTATGCTTGAAAATATCACCCAAGTTGTTACCGAAGGAGATACAGTTCAATCATCCCTTCATGACTGAACTGGAGAATGAAAAAAGCTCTTTACAATAGTTAACAACTATGTGGGTCTATTAGAATGAAGGAACAAGCCGACAAAAGAACTCTGAGTTCAAATCCAACAAATGCATGCAGAATCTCAGATAATAACTGAACCCATTGTGCAACAAGCCAAGTTTGTTGAAATCCAAGAAGCAGACAAAAAAATGGATAAAATGTATGAAGCTATGCAAGCAGCCAAGAAAGAAGTTAGGGACTTTAGACCTGCAGTTCAAGATGCATACCTCAAAATGCATTAGTTGGATTCGATTTCGTAAAATGAGTGCCAGACTCTGCTCTCCACTAAGCACGCAAAGCCAGATGTCGTTATGAACCAATAGTTTGTTGTGGGAACTTCCATTTTAGTAAGGAAGTAGCAGGATCAGGTGGATAATTGTGACATCTTCTGCTAGCAGGCCATCAAAATTGTACTAGAGTTTGACCCTCTGTTTGAAGATGTCCCTAGGAAGGAAGAGGAAGGCTGACTCGGGACGAGTCAACGATTGTGGTCAAGACTTGTTGGGCTCTTTGTTTTGGAAATGTCGAAATTTTGGGAAAGCATTGCATGCTAGATGAAAGATTAAAAGCAACGGAAATG
The DNA here is from genome assembly GCA_032191745.1 of Picea mariana. NCBI lineage: Eukaryota > Viridiplantae > Streptophyta > Pinopsida > Pinales > Pinaceae > Picea > Picea mariana. The sequence goes on along the minus strand of JASDQU010011368.1, from coordinate 322,439 downwards.
GTTAGAATCACTAAGGGATAACTTAAAGTATAATAGCAATGGAAACAATCAAACTCCTCGTGCATTAGTTGGAAAAGCAAAGTAAAAGGGTCAAAAAACATCGAGCACTAGAGGTAAGCCGAGAGGATAGCGAAAGAAGGAATCCAAGAAGAGACAAAGGAAAAGTATAAATAAGAAGTTAGTGTGGTGAGAAAGCGGTTAATGAGGGAATGGGAGAGTGGAAAAGTGATATTGTTGTTATTTTTATCATTGTTTAGGTTGGGATCTGGTTAGTATAGTCATGATGACATATTGTAATGTTCCTTTCTCATATTACTATGCTTCTGTAGCAGGATTTTGAGTTTACAATGAGTATAAGGGATTGGATCTCATTGTGCAAGAAGATGTATGAGAAATATATGTGTTGTATGATAGTCTAATGATGATGTTGCTAATATAATGGATTTTTTTGGGCCCTAAAATTTTCTTTTCTCGTTGATCCGATTATGTTTTGCATGGATCCATGTTTATGTTGTGTAATTACTTCCTTCTTTTCTATCTAGTATTTGATCATTATCATTGCATGTCTTTGGGAGTTAATATATCAATCTAATAAGTGCAAATCTAGATCAGATGTTGCATTCTCCTTAACTCCCTTCACCTCATAAGTCTCGGCTACACTTCGAGTTAGACCTCCTTCCCTTGCGAAACGTTGAATATTCCAAAATTCCTAGACTACAATGGTGACTTTTGTTGGTAACCTCTGAGAACCCTGGTCTCGATTTTGTGCCAACACATCTATCTATTAGAGATCACACAAACAACTTATTCCAATATATTGCACTACAAAGGTAGAATATGTGGTTGTTTTAGAGGAAACAAAGGAGATTGTGGGGCTCAGGAAGATACTAAAGGATTTACAAGAGAACATGTGAATTCCACTCTATTTTTTATTGAAAACACTTCTTCAATCAAGTTGGCCAAGAATCCTAGATTCCATGATCAAACCACGCACATCAACATGAAGTACCATTTGATTCGACATCATGTAGAGGCCAAAACCATTAAGACGATATATTGTTCCACAAGTGAGAAAATTGTAGACTTTTTCACCAAAGCACTTGGAATTTAAAATTTTGAAAAGTTAAAAAATATGCTTGGATTTACAA
>JASDQU010011368.1:269226-291150 GCA_032191745.1 Picea mariana | reverse complement strand
GTCTCTTTGGTATATATAGGAGACTAGGAGGTATAATTACAACTAATGGCCTAAAGCCGACATAAATAAAATAACATTACTAATCTAATATGCCCCAATTAAGGGGTAATGGGCCAATATTAGGGCTTAACATAGTGGTACTTCCACCAATGGTGGTGAATGGTTTGTTAGACTCAGGATTAGGCATTTCAGTATCTTTGGGAGAAGGTGATAATGGAGTGGTGGATGGGGCGCCTGCAGTAGAACGAGTTGGATGCCGAGTAAGTTTCTCAGTGATGGGGGTGAGCTTTGTATGGACCACGAGTTCATCTAGAATAGTGATAATGGGGATGGAAGATGGTATAGGGAGGATAGTGCGGGTGTGGGGTGGGAGTGAAGAAACAAGTATTTCATCAGTGATAATATGGGTTGTTATGGACGAAGACAAGGAACCTGTGCAGGGTTTCTCAGGGGAATTGAAAAGGATGCCTCAATAACTTCACAAAATTCCTTACTTGAGATTGTATCGGTGTTTGGAATCAATGGAAAAGGTAGCAATGGGACTGACCTTGGCAGTGTCTCTTCTTCTTCATCTTCCACTAACTCTGAGAGCATGCATTGTCTCTTTGTGGCGGTTGTGATAGGACCAAGAACATTTGTTTACACTAGAGCCTTCTGTTGCAAAACGACATGCATCATATATGATATGCATAATTTCTTCTTTTTATTTGTTATTCTCAGCCATGCAGTGAGTTCCTTGTCTATAATTTCCTCACTAAGATAAAACGAAAATGGAGTTGTTTGAATGAGTTCCAGATCTGCACCAAGTGGCCTCGCAAAATTGTGGTTTATGTTCATGTTGAACCAAATCTTGTTGGTATGTCGACTAATTATCTCATGTGGAATCCTCATCCACTGGGTTGTGTTGATAAGGTTATTATACCACTGCAAAAAGGTGTTGTTGTTGAATATAGTTCAACATTCGGGGGGACTCGAGTTGGTTTATTGTTCTACGGAATGCCCCATTAAGGAATGGATGTTGGCGCTATCACTTCGAGCATTCCAGGGAGAACATCTTTGCAATGTGAGGATTGAGAGTGTATGAAATTTCACGACCCTATGGAAGCCTCCACTTCCACATTACAAATGAAACTAGAAGATAACCGTATCTGAAGTAACCGACCCGTTCATGCATGTTTGGAGCAAGCTTATAGCAGCTTGGTTAGAAAATATTTGCACCAATTTAATGGCGCTCCTAGTTTACAAATTTCGACAACTGATATGGAATCTAGTGTGAACTCTCCCTTTGAGTAGTTCTTCATTATTGTTCATGTGATTAGATAGTAGGCACACCATACCTGTCTGTCATTGATGGGCTTAATGATCACTCTGCGATCCCCATGTCTGGTACCATACTTATCGTAGAGTCTAAGTTCTCCTTTCTTTCAGCCATACTTCCTTAAGCCTTGGAAGCCTTGAGATACATATTTCCCATCAATCTATAAACCCATCAACTTATGAATTCCCTCAACATGTATGGGATATGGCTTTTCCAACCACAAACAACCATTGTGCACTTGACTGATAAGAAATTTGGTGCATCTGGTGACTTCTCTCGTAGTTCCGAAAATGGGCAGGTCACACAAATTCAACATAGTGGACTCTCGAAGCGACAGATAGGGAAATTTCCACAGCCATTCTAACTTGCTAGACGCCATGGTTGTGTAGTCCATGAAAGTGTCAATTTTCATTTGGGGAAATAAGTCCCCATCTTAAAAATTGATGTCAAGTAACCTAGTTTGTTCCACCTTTCCCTCTAAGACTCCCAAGAGTTCAACTCTCGGATCATGGATGTCTGGTTGAACTGCAACCTTCAGAAGTACCCCTTGAGGTGTAGTGTGAACCATGCTCATGGACATGCGTTTATAGACAAAGAAAAATCGTGGACGCGGACGCAGACTCACAGAGTGCTCACTGGGCTCCAGAGTGAAGAAATCAGACAATCAATTGGAAAACAATGGCTTGAACAAGAAACAATCACTAGTTTAAAGATAGTTGTGAGGAGGGTGGTGTGGGGAAAACATTAAACTGTCATTAAAGAAAAAGCCGCGTAACTACGTTGACATTAAGAATGTTCATGACCAACTAACATGACAACATATAATCAATGATTTGGGAAATAACAAGCCCAATTACCAACACAAATTTAGCACGGTGGGACGCTCAGGGAGTTAGCTAAGACACTAGCAATTAACCAGAAAGGTACTGACAATCTTTTGGACATAAATGAATTTGATTGACGTGAATAGAATGAGAACATAAAGGCACTGACTGCATTTAAAGAACAAAGTGATAGTGACGCGACAATGACTTAGACCTCGAAAACTACTAAATGCAAAAAATATTTGATGCATAACCCTCCCTGACCACAATGGTGTGATCCGAGCTGGACAAATTGACAATGAAAGCTAGACTCTAGGATGAGTGATAGTTGGAAACATCATTGCTTTATTAACAAAAAAGGGGAAACAACAAAGAAAAATAGAAAACTACATACATTATTCACTCCCTGTGATAGGAGTGTTGTAGAAATTATTTCAATGAACAAAGATGTAGGGCTTGAAGCATTCACCATTCACCCATCCAAGATGAAGAATACCATTTAGTTTCACCAGTATGGAAGCTTCCGATTCCCAAATTTCCGTAACTATGAAGGGTCTGAGCCAATGCATTTGTAACTTCCCTCGATGTTTTTAATACTTTCTATCACACAACAAGACTTGATCACGTTATGCAAAAGTATTGGTCTTTATGTGCATGTCATGCCAAGATTTTGTCTATCCTTCTCCACAATTTGATGAAAATTTGCCAAAAATATAGCTTCATCAAGTTCCAACAGCTCCGCAACCCGTTCCACAAATGATTTGTCATCTGTCATATGAGTCACATGCGCAATGTATAAACTTGGAGTGATGAACTCGACTAAGACTACTGCTTCTTTTCCATACTCGAATTGAAAAGGAGTATATCTATATAAATTCTTGGTAGTGGTTATGTAGGCCCATAGCACAGCTGAAACTCTCTCGTCCCAGTCATCCTGATTGACGCAACATACTTTGGTCAATCCTTTCTCTATAATATTGTTAAATGATTCCATTGTACCATTAGCTTGCGGATGATAGGGGATTATTTTTTGATGTTGAATCAATAAATATCAAGTGAGGGTGGCTATTGCATTACTGATGAAATGTGCACCTTGGTCAAGCTCTGAGGACACCCAAATTGAGTAATGATGTTCTTAAAAATAAACCTGGTTGTCGTATCTATATAACAGTCCCAAATAGGTTTTTCTTCATCCTAGCGGGTGAGATAGTCTGCAACAGTGATGATATGCCTTTCCTTTGAGTTCTTGGATGACAGATTGATAGGCCTTATAAAGTTGACTTCCCATTTCGCAAAATATTGAAGATCCTGAATATGATGTTAGGGTAACTCATCCTTATGTGACTACTTACCAATCCTCTCACAAACATCTCTTGCTCTGGAATAGTCCTTGGCATCTTTGAATACAGTTCGCCACCATAATATGGCTTGACGTATCTTTTGTACGGTCACCTTCCCTCCAACCTTTCCTCCCACAACTCGACTATGACATTCCCACAAGATCTCAAGCCGCTCATGATAATGTATTCATCTTCTAAGGATGTTGTTGAACCCTAACTTATATAATTTTACCGCGATCAACTAATAGTTTTCATCACATACCACTTGGTGCTTCTTCTGATTTATGGAATATTCATCAAGTATAGTACCAATAGTTAGAAATACTGCAATATCAAAAATATAATCATGGATAACCTCAATCTTAAAGAGATCCGCGTCTAGGAGCTGGTCATCTATAGCTCTGCCACTCTCTCCTAACTCCAACTGAGATAAATGATCATGACCAACAAGTAATTTTCCTGGCTTGACAATGGCCTCAAAGGAAAATTCCTGAAAAAACAATAACCACCTACAAATTCTCCCTTCTAACAAAGGCTTATTGACCAGATATTTCAGAGCCGAATGGTCAATAAAGAATTTAAAATGACCTCCTAATATATAATGTCTAAACTTTTTCAAAGCATAGACCATTTCCAAACCTTCTCTTTCAGTGGTAGTGTAGTTGCGCTCAGCCTGTGAAAGCTTTCTACTAGAAAAATAGATAGGATGATCCAGATTCCCTTCACCAGGTTGCACAAGTATAACACCTAAATCAATGCCATAAGCGTAAATATGAACATGGAACTTCACTTTCTAATTGGGATATATCAAAATAAGAGCAATACTAATCTTTTCTTTGAGAATGTTGAAATCTTGATCAGAGTCGGGTTTCTAGCTGAAGACTTCAGATATCTTCCGCAACTTGTCCAACGAGGAAGTTATGCTTATATAAATTTTGATAAACCTGTGATAATATCCAATATGACCTGGAGTGGACCATAGTCTCTTATCCAGGGATGATTTTAAGGATGGCAATTTATTTTAAAATGTAGAAACCTTGGCGAATATTACTAATCCTTCATATGCCAACTATAAATGTTTGGCGATAGTTTTGTAAAAATATTCAAATTTCTAAGGATTTTATATAGTTTTTTTTTAATTTTGGCGATTTTTAAGGTAAAATAATTGTATCCTATAGAATTTGGGCGAATCATTTTTAAAATAGCGAATCTCATTTTTGGAAAAACCATGGAAAATTAGCCCATGAGTGAAATTTATCCCCTAAAATCATCCTTGTAATCTTATCATTTGTAGGAAGAGGCATATTAAGAATCAAAACAACTTTTGTAGGATCAACCAAAACTCCTTTCCCACATACAATATGTCCCAGCAGATTTCCAAAAGGCACACAAAATATACATTTCTTCATGTTTAGAGAGATATGTAATTGTCTGCAATGGTCAATCATTAACCATAGTAAACCTATGTGTTCCTTCATAGAGATATACACTATCCTTTCGTCTATATAAAACACAAGAAACTTGTGAATAAAATCCTGGAAGGCAACAATTACAATTCTGGAAAAAACAACAAGAGCATTCTTCAACCCAAAGGACATAACATTATAAGCAAAATACCCCGACTCAGTAGTAAATATGGTCTTCTTCTTGTCTTCTTCTGTATTCTTGACTTGATGATAACTTGAGAACCTATCCATGAAGGAATAAGCTTCATTTCTCGCCACCTCATCAAGGAATTCATCACTAAAGGAGTAGGAAAAGGGTCGTGTACACAAGATGAGTTCAAACTTTTGTAATCCACACAAACTCTTATATCGCCGGTACCCTTCTTTCTCTATATTACAATGGGAATAATCCACTTGGCCTCATCCACGGGAAACAATAACCCAACCGCAAGCATTTTGTCTATCTCTTTCTTAATTTTTTCCTTGACTCTAGAACTCAGGTGATATGGTCTGTGTTTGATTGGCTTAGCATCAGGCTTTAATTCTATCTTCATCTCTCCTAAATCTCCCTTAATCCCTTTTATCTCTGAAAAACAATTAGGAAATAAATCCTCATAATCCTGCAATAGAGCATGTATCTCTATTATAGTTTACTCATCCTAATAGTACCCTATAGATGCCATCTTAGGGGGATCCTCACTCTCGATATTCACTTTCCACAACTTCAAAGGCTGAGTATATGAATAGTTGGTATCACCCAATAGGCTATCCTTAACTTCTCTTATTCCCGTGGATTCTTTAAAGGTCAAGTGTCTAAGTTATTCTAAGTCCTCAGGGTCTTCAATTTCCTTGTCAACCTTGCTACAAGCCATGGGTATTCATGTAGGAGATGGATACAAACTATATTGAAGTAGATTTTCATGCTCAGAACATGATGTAGGTGGATACTTAGGCTTGAATGATTTACTAAACAACAATTACATAAATTTCTGCGATACAACTCTGATTTTCGAAGACTTACTAGAAAAAGATAAATCATGGAAGAAATGACTTTGTAGTATCTTCCAACATGCAGTTTTCCTACTACTCTCCTCATGAACATACCAAGATTTTGGAACCATTCCAAGAGAATGAAATAACTAGTGTACCTAGAACTGAGGAGACAATTGCAAAACTTTCCATACCTTAAGACAATGCTCGATATGCTCAGCTGGATCATATAGACCATCATATACCTCAAAGGATAACATGTAACTCTTCTTCTTTTGATGTTTACTCAACTGATTAACTTGCGTTGGTGGAAGAAAAAGTGTTACGTAGTGATCTTGACCTCATCCGAAGAAGACAAATTTCCTTTATGGGTATCCCACCACATGGTTGGGGAAGTATTCAAAGCTAGGTCAAGTGTTGAAGTTCTATGTTCTTCTGCAACCTTAATATCCTCCATGTCAATGCGAAAACTATGTAGATATGAGGTGCCATCATATAATGGATAATCACTTATCTCAGTTCCAGTCCACCTTACTAATCTGACAGTGGCACAATATCTTGAAAAATAGTCATATCGACCTTACTCCCAATCATTGAATGCTACTTCAAAATCTTCATTTTCTGACTGGACACTTATCCAACTAAGTAATCCATTAGCATTGGGATTGATATAATCAACTTGTTTTTCTATAGTCATAGTACACAACTAATCAATGACATCTTCCTCCATATTATCATTTGTTGGTTCAATACACCTTGGACCCTAATAAGGATCTAGTGGTTGAGTGAAATTCATGCCATTAGACTCGAAAGTCATAGTTTCCTTTTTAATATCAATGACAACATATTTTTCATTGGCCAAATCAATCCCTAATAGAGTTGGATATGGATCATTCTCCCCCATTATTTCATAACCTTGAAATCAACTACTGTTTTAACGCCAACTAAGTCTATTTCAATGTTTTGCAATCTTCCTACAGGATAAATGCAGTATTGATTCACCATCCGCGACTGAATAGGTCATAGAATAGCTTGAGCTTTCCCATTGATTCCCACGTATTCTTTGGAAATATGTTGATGTCAGATCCAAAATTCAACATAACATCCTTGATCTCATAGTCATTGATATGAGCATTCAACCTAAACTCTCTTCTCGTTCACATTTTCCTCCTATGAACCCTACTTTCCTTCTTTTCTGGAAGGTTAAAGGAAATAACCTTTGGGTTTCCTTCATCTCCCAAGGCCACTTTGATTATGGTCCACAACTTCTCGGTAAGTTGTTCATCATCCAAAATATTAGAAAATAGTTGAATCCAAATATCAACAACCTTTTCGGACTTACCTAAGGATTCCATCTGAGTAGATGACTCTCTAGCGACCCTTGTCTAATGATGATCCAACTTATAATTTGTTTCCGCAACTACAGATATTAAAGGACTAGGCATCTGTTTGAACATTTCTACTGCATTCTTAAAGAATTCATTCTATTGTACATGATCATACTTGGTGTTTTCTGGTACAACCTTCTGAAGTTTTATTTGATGTGGACTTTTTGCATTCACACCAATCTTTACTTCTCCTCTGGTGATGATATTAATATTAGGCCCCCCTATTTCGACCATAGTTGTGGGTTCAAAATGTATCATATTGGCTCCTCTCTTCCTGGAACGATCTTCCCATTCAACAATTAGGTCTAGTCAGTCTTTAGTATCATGAGTGATATTCCTACAGTGTGCACACCAAGGTATTCTTGGGAGCCGACAATATCTTTCCGAATTCCCTTTCTCATCACAATTGTAGCAACGAACTGGTCCCCTTCCACCATTTCATATGCCTTGATATCCACCTCCATCTCTTTGACCTCCTCTAGGTCCTTGAGGTCCTTCATTGACCCTAAATGCAGATTGGTCCAATCTATCCGCAAGTTCATCTAGAGCACGACATTGATTGGTGTTATATGAGGGGGAACCATATAATTCGTAATACATGGTATTCAGTGCAGGTTTATACTTCTGTAAAATGGTACAATGCCTTGGAGAATACCCGTGACTTTGACATATCTCACAGTACTCATTGCTCTGACCCCCTTGATTTTTCGAAAAGGAATGATACTGGATGGGTCCGTAAAAATGTGTTGTAACAACAACTCACACAACTCCTCTTGCTGGCCCAACTGGCAAAGGATCCATTGGTGTATTAGAGGGCCATACATCTATCAATATCAAACATTCATTTGCTACATGACATTCTGTGTAACAACATGTATAGTGGACTTGTGGTCGACCTACTTTATGAAGGGTGAACTCTTGAATTTTCTCATTTAACACAGAGATTTGGCCCTGTAGTTTCACAATATTAGCATCTTATGGAGGTCTCATGATTCTTAAGCTCCCTATATAACCTTCCATAGATTCTATCTTCATGGATTTCTCTAATGATTCTCCCAAAGTAGCTATCATTTGCTAAGTTAAAGGGATACATGTATAATGTAAAAAACCCTCATTAAAGAATTCTCTTTGATGATCCTCATGGATAAGGTTTTCTAATTTCCATATCACATCCTTAAATATCTGATTGTATTCCCAAGAAGGCTCTCCATCTCTCTGTTGTATCTCTCATAACTCAGAGAGAGTTTGGTGCTATTACTGTGGTAACCCGAATTATGGTATAAACATTTGCTTCACTTGAGTGAGCATGAAGGCTTACCCCTGAGATCCTGACTCAATTTCTTTCATGTACCATTTGAGAGCCTAACCTCCTTAAGTAGTCTGGAACTCAACTAACTTGTTTTCATCTAGAGTCTCATAATACCTCGAAATGGATTCCCAGAGAAACCAATTTTTCTCAACATCCTCATCCCCTTTACCCCTAAACTCAAGGTATCAGGTGAGAGATCCTATATTTTGATTTTCCATTGAGGGATTTGGAGACCCTATTAAAATGAACCCCGAAGGTCCTGGTTGTGATATGACTGAAAAAATTGGCACACTTCCACTACTACCACTACTCCAACTTGTTGAACTTGAAGGGTTATGTATAACATAAATTACAGAAGGATTTACTGTAGAAATGACCATATTTGTAGATGGCGCTATGGGAATGGATGATTCAGGGTTGGTTCCTTTTCCTACGAAATGAAATTCTTTTATATGGGGGGTCTCATTTAGGGATGATTTTAAGGATGGAAATTTATTTTAAAATGTAGAAACCTTGGCGAATCTTACTAATCCTTCATATGCCAACTATAAATGATTGGCGATATTTTTATAAAAATATTCAAATTTCTAAGGATTTTATATAGTTTTTATAAAATTTTGGCGATTTTTAAGGTAAAATAATGTTTTCCTATAGAATTTGGGCGAATCATTTTTAAAATAGCGAATCTCATTTTTGGAAAAACCATGGAAAATTAGCCCATGAGTGAAATTTAGCCCCTAAAATCACTACATTTACCTCCTTATGCAATCCAACATCTTCTAGGATTACAGGTTATTATTCTCCTTTAACTTCCTTTGAGGTCATGGCTGAGTATTCCTCTTTAGTGGCGACTTCTACCCTTACTCTTTGATCCGTCTATTTTGAATTTCCTTCCTCTGGTATGCTTCCTCCAAAACCTTCACCTCTCTCACTAACCCTCTCTTTCAACCATTGAATGTCCAATATCCCTCATCTCTACAACTTCCGCAACTCTTCTAACTCCCTTCTATGAATACTCTCAAAGTTGATCTCCTTCCACGACTGATCATATCTCTTCATTACCATTTTAATGTGTCTCCACCACCTCTTTTCAATAATAGAAACCCTCCTATGATCTTGTTTCTCCCTTGCACTTTTCTCTTGATGACCCCCATATCTCAAGAAAAACTTCCTTTACCTAATTCATGAACCCTCTCATAAATCACCTTCCCCCGAGTACAGGGGTTTACCTTGCCATATCAACTGAAGGAACATGAAAAATTCCTTCTTCTACTAATAAAACCTTGATCCACAGAGGGATTTTCTACAACATTCTTCCTCTGGATCCTTCTCTGAATACAACTTCAACTTTAGAAAAGGCTTGATGGATTTATGCAACAAACTCGATAATGTAACCTTCCAAAGTAGTCTACACCTAGAAGTCGACAACACGAGAGATATGATGAAGATATGATATACCTTCAATGGTCCAGTTATATCTCCTTTTGAAAGAACTCTCCAAGGGACTTGATCCAAAATATCTCATACTAATCACTAGCAGGATATGAATAGAAAACAATGCTTTTTACAATCCTAAAAATTTTGTGCCGCAACTTAACTTCCTTCTGTATGAATGCATCACACCTTCTTTCCCACCAGTTATCAACATCAAACTTGTGGATCCAATGAGGCATCCTCTAAAATATCCCTTTAAATCTTGGTCCCGACAACATAACCATTTGTTGACGCAAAATCGAGGCCAGGGTTCTCAAAGGTTACCAACAAAAAGAACCACTATAGTCTAGGAACACTGGCATATTCAACCTTCCGGAAGGGAAGAATGTCTCACCCGAAGCATAGTCGAGACTTATGAGGTGAAGGGAGTTAAAGAGAACGCAACATCATATCTATATTTTCACTTATTCTATTCATATATTAACACCCAAAGACATGCATCGATAATGCTCAAATACTAGATAGACAAGAATGAAGTAATTACGCAACATAAACATGGATCTATGCACAAAATAATCGGATCAATGATAAAATAATTTTTTAGGGCACAAAACAATCCATTATATTAGCAACATCGTCATCAGACTATCATACAATGGATATATTTCTCATATATATTCTTAAAAAATGAGATCTAATCCCTTATACACATTATGGAATAAAAATCCTATTGCAGAAGCACAATAATACTAGCAAGGAGCATTAGAATATGTCATCACTACTATACTAATCGGATCCCAACCCCAAAAATGATAACAGTAGCAACAATATCACTTTTTCGCTCTCCCATTCACTCATTAACCTATTTCTCATCACACTACCTTCTTATTTATACTTTTCCTTTGTCACTTCTTGGATTCCTTCTTCCGCTATCTTCTCGGCTTACCTCTCGAGCCCAATGTTTTTTTACCTTTTTTTGCTGCTTATCCAACTGATGCGCGAAAATTTTGACTATTTTTGCCGTTGTTATACTTTTAGTTATCCTCAATTCTTCTAACTGTTTCCACTGCGTTTAATCTTCCCACTGGCACACAACGCTTTCCCAAAATTTTGACATTTCCAAAACAGACGGCCCAACAAGATGTTGATACAAGACTCATGGTGTGTCCTAAAGTAGAAACTCCATTCTATTTATCCCCATCAAAGTCTGAATCTATATGTCCAACTAGTTTGAATTCCTCCACATAAGAGTATTTGAGCCCAAAGTCTTGAATTCCCTTCAAGTACCTTAGAACTCTCTTTGCAACACACCAATTTCCTTCACAAGAATTTTGCATGAACCTAGAAAGGATCCAAACTACAAATGAAATATCCAATATGGTAGTAGAAAGGTAGATAAGACTCCCAACAAAATATCTATATTTAGTTGCATCCTCAAATTCATTCCCTTCTTTTAATGTTAGCTTAAAATTTTTCTCCATGGGAGTGGATAGAGGATTATAATCAACCATTCCAATTTTGTTAAAAAATTATCCAATGAACTTCATTTAGGAGATGAATACATACTTTGGATTCTAAGTTACTTTAATGCCCAAGTAGTATTGAAGATGTCCCATGTTTTTCATCTCAAAAAATTTAGTCAATTATTTATTTATGGATGTAATATATTCTTCATTGTTTCCTATTATCAAAAAATAATCGACATACACCACAAGATATACAACAAAATTTTCCAACTTTCTTGAAAAGCAAAGTTGCATCATCAATATTAAAATTCTTGAAATTGATATTCAAAATATGATCAGTTAGATTTTCATACCCTGTGAGTGTTGAGGAAAAGATATTCAATGATCTTACTCAAGCATTTTCAGATCTTACTTGGCTAAATCAAGATAGATGGGAATAGCACCCTATGTTTATAGCCATCAAGAATTGTTTCCTAATCCACAAGTATTGGTTACAAGTACTTAGGCTGAGGTTTTTATAAATGAAAATTTGCTGAAAATTTCAATATTTATGTAATTTTGTGAATATAACAGACGCTGAAATAAATATAGAGACATAAGTAAAAACACCAAGTCAATAATCAAAACCTATGAGACATAAAGCAATCATTTATTTCATTCCAATTTATCAATAGAATCGTTCTCTTTACAAAATTCCCAGAGGAAGTTTGGACCAAAGTCAAACTTAGACGTCCCCGATGAAAACCATACAAAAGGACTTCTGACAGAAAGTAAAAAACTGAACTTTAAAAGATGGATCAGCTTGTCATAGATTGTTGCCCACTCGACTCTGCACAATAGCCTTTATCAGTCATGAAATTTAATTCAAAAATAGACAAGTGTACACAGACTATCAAAGATAGATCAACACCTCTGAAAAACAAGTGTCTGAATGATGTAATTCAACCCTGAATCTTGTTGTCTACAATAGGACCCTTCTATCATAAAAGAGAATTAGGCTTTCAATGAATTAAAGAATGAATGAAAACTGAATTATCTCAACAAAACTTAGGAGCAAACCTTAGTGTGTTTCTCCTTCTATTCCCTTCTTGTTCCTCCTTTTCCTTTTCCTTTAAACAATCGGAATTAGTTGATGTAGTTAAACTACCTTTTAGTTAAGTTAACTAAAACTCAACCAACTTTTTAGTTAAGGGGAAAAAATAATGAAATCATAATAAGGGTTTTTAATAAATAATAACTAGTAGGTGGGACCCCTTGTGACTCCTTTTAGTTCTTTAACAAACATAACAGGACTAGTTAACCAATCAAACACATCCCTCCTTGTGGCGCCCATCATCACTCTCATAATTTGACAATTTATGTCAATGATAATTGAAATTATTTTCAAAAATATATTATCCATATATCCAAAAAATAGTATGTTGTCCCAAAAATTCAGAAGTCAACTGTTCTCAACAATCAATAACTAAAAACACTTAAAACCCATATTTGCCACTCTAGGAGGTAATCTTCCCCTTGTTGTTGTTGTCACCCTTTGATCTCTCTAAATTTTCCTTAGGCTGTGTGGAGCCTTTAGGCCTAATCTCGCTGATAACATGAGAGAAATCATCTCTCAAATGCATGCGAGAGGACACGGATTTGGCAAAGTCATTTGAGGGAGAGGAGGGGGAAGCAATGGATTTTCCTTTGTCAGGGGCATGGTGGGCTGCAGTTTTTAACCTTTTTCTTGCATGGGAAGACTATACTGGTGAGTGGGCAGGGCAGCTTGGATAATGTGATTAACAGGTGGAGGAGGAGGTAGAGACAAGTTAGGCCAGCCACGATGTTGGGAGACTGTCGGGTGGACAATCTCTTGCCATCCGTCGTTTTCAGGGACTTCAGGTTGTAATGAGACATGAGGGGGTACTAGGATACCAGGGACATGTGGGGCTTGGAAGGGAGGCCTTTCTGGCCTAGGTTGGACCACTCCTTGTCCAATCCAGTAAAAAAATCCAGCTTGAAATAGCTGTCTCAACTGTTGCGAGTCTACATCAAAATGTACAGAAAACCTTAGCCTTCTAGGGCCCCTGTTCCAATTTCCTCTTCCTCTGTTACCCCGGCCATGGCTACCTCTGTTGAAAAATCTCATTCCTGTATGCATTATTGATTAGCAAATAGTTTCTTCAACAACCATACATGACAAATCTTTTAAATATGAAACAAAGTTAGGCTCAACAACACACCAGAATCATGTAATCCAATCCATAGAAATCATTTAACACTTGTCAATGAACATGGGTGAATAAGGGTTCTGGGATATGTGAGGGATTGTATTGAGTGAAAAGTGTTTAAAATGAAAGGGGATAGATCATGATTACTGCTAAAAAAATAATCAAACAATCAATTGTATCGTAAATCAAAAGAATAAATCACTATAATTCATCCTCGTGCCAAACTTTAACTACCAAATACAGAGTTTAACTTAACTATAATTTAATTTTAAGAACATGGAGTGGATAGTGAATATGGGAAGGCGTGGGGATTTGTAATATGTGAAAAAGTGAGAAAATGGTAGGGAAAAAAACAAATACCGTCCTTAAAACAAATCAAGTAATCCATAAAAACAACTATGTATTCAATATAAAAGATACCAATACTAATTAAACAATTATTGTGTGTTAAAATTGTTCACTATCCCACATTTAATTTCTTCAAAGTTATCAATTAACACAGTCTGTAATCATACTCATAATCACCATGCATTTCAACAGTCTTGTTAAGAGCATACTTGGTTTCTTTCTTTTCCTTTCCTTTCATTTAAAACAAAATCAAAAGAAACACAACCATATTGATCCATCTCTATCCATCACATATCACTATAAAATATCAACCACTATTCATAATTCACAATTGGCCAAATAAAACATATACACAAGTCCCTTTTCTAGACTGAACATACCCTTAAAACTTACCCGATTTTATGCTTTTTCATTATACCAACCAATAAATTGTCGCAATAAACCATAATACAAAACCCGAGCTTCATCACTGATGATGCAATTTAAATAAAACTTGCACGATGCCTCCATAATACATACATAGTGAAACAACGAAATCATAGTTATCGATTTCCACAATTTTCCACGATCTTGATCGGGACTAATGAAACACACAAGAACCACCAACTAGCAATTAACACCACGCTGTAAGAATACAACAATAGAAAGTATAACGAGAAGAGACATCCATTGACTGAACATTATCACTGCTCAACCAATTTATTCAAATAAAACGAGCTAGGTTTTTTATGCAACTGTGATAACAAAAAAGAGGCAATCCCTTGACTGTGTATCATTTCTCGTCCCCGATCACAACTTACCAACAACTCAATCAAACATAGATGAGATAATACTCAAAGCAACTGTCATGAATACTCCACCAATCTATGATAAGCACAAATATGCCCGATTCGAATAAGAGCAGTTGGGAACGATTAAAATCGGGCTCTGTAAACAACGAACAAAAGGAAGCAATTAAGAGTACGCTTGGTCAACAATAGCACTGAGAGACTAGAGTTTCTTCAACATATCAAGTAATAGGCAGAGGCCCTTCGATATAAGCACAGGGTTTCTTATGACTCCCGGTCTATGCAATGGTGCAACAATTCAACGACGGGTAGGTTAGGACAACAATGCAGAGGAGCAATGAATGCCCATTGGACAGTAATGAGTACCCAAAACACACAACGACATAACCATCATGCATTTCTCATGAGCCGAACCAATCTATAATAATGCCAGAGGGAATACAGACCCGAGGAATAACCAACAACCATAAAGCATACATCTTGGCTTAATGGCCATCCTATAACCAACTTCTGAGATACGTTGATGCTACTACCAGAACAATAATCCCACGACTAGGTGAATAACCCATGACCATGACTCTGGAAAATACACAGCGACCAAGAGGCAGTCTCAAAACATACAAAAAAACCCCATAGCAGTCTGAATACAACCGAATATAGCTACCCTCATAACTATGAGGAAGCGACCAATAAGGATAAACATAGAGAAAACCTCCAACAAAAACACAGAGTGATAATACCCATGTCCATTGAACACTACAGAGAGCCATCACGGTTTTCACCACACATAACAACTTGTGAATGCATAACTCAACCAACTAATCCTCTTACTTGCAAAATAAATAACTACACAGTCATTACAGAGAGAAGACCCACGCATTTACACAGTTTCCAATCTCAGGAAAACACAAACCAACGCATCACTGACCCATCGTTCGTTCATACACAGAGGGAAATTCAAGGATGGGTGAAAAGAACCATACCTGCAACCAATAGCTTTAAAAAGGGGTGAGTTGGCCGAATGTTTCCTCCAGGCTTGAATCTTGGAGCTTAACCACCAGCAAAACCAAATGAAACAATAACCATACTAGGGTGATTGCCCAATGGGATAAGTATGGAGGGATGTGCATTTATTGCACGTCGCTTCCATCTTCCTTTACATTCAATTCGAAGTACACGACAACCAACAATCACCAATACTTTAACCATGCCATTAATTTCAAACCATTGAACTCTGCGATACATTACTTGCCAAATGCACCACCCAAAATTCATATTAACCATGCCAACTTCCATACTATACCATATATCAAATGCGCTCAATATAACTCAAATGCAATAGCACAGCCACTAACCATTTGTAGTTAGGATTTAACACTAACTTGTTTCATTTTAATTGCACATAACTTCTTAACATAGCATAGTATAGGCCCTTTCTTTTGGATTATTTTTATAAGTCTCTTTTCCATTTCTTTTGTTTTTATAAGTAATGATATATTTACTACCAAAAGCATATGGATAGGCATGGGGCTACACAAATCAAAGTGTATAAACTCTATATTTCTACATTCTCTCGAAGTGGAATCATGAAATGGTTGTTTGTTGTGTTTACCAAGGATACATGCCTCACATTGATTCAGTTTTCTTCGAATGGAGGGAAATCCATAAACACCATTTTTCTTCAACACACAAAGACTATCATAATTGATGTCCCCAAATATAGCATTCCACAAGATACTAGAAGACAATGTACCTTCATCATGGTGAGAAAGGTATGCATAATTCTATGCCCATGCAGATGCCAGTTTCAACTTCAACAATTTGTCATCCTCCAATCTTGTAATGATGACCATGTTGTCGGAAGACCTCCTTATTTCAATTTGTCCATCAAACGTGTGAATAAAATGACCTTGTTGTTGAATGTAAACAAGAGACAACAAGTTCATATAAAACTAAGGAATATAGAGAACATCATGCAAAAGGAAGTCCAAGAATCCAAGCAATTTAAGCCCGATGGTTCCAATTCATGTAGCTTTGAGACTAGAACTATCTGCAAAGTTTATTGCACCATCTACTTTGTCATTCAATTATTCAAAAAAATCTCTTTGAAATGTCATGGGGAAAGTTTCACCCTTTTCAAGCAACCAAGCCTCCCTCTAAGAAGAAAATTAAGTTTTGAATAAATCTTCATTTATGCCAATATTCCAATGAGTAATAATAGATTAGGTGGGTTAAGGTGGTTTTCCTTTTTCTTTCTTTTATTCTTGCTTGTTTTTGTTTTTTTTTATCTTCGCCATGTTCGATGTGCGTGTTATATTGTTTTCACCACCAACCACACACACTGTGTTTTATAAGATGCGCGAGGGGGGTGTCATAGGGGGGAAACAACCCCCCCTATCTGGTGGGTTGCAGAGGGGGAAAAGCCCCCGGAAAAAAATTGGGTAGTTTTTTGAATCCATTTCAGCTGTTTTCAACACGTAGTTTTGATTTTGGCAGATTTGTGGCTTAGACAATGATTTTCTAATTCTGGTTAAGGAATTAGAGTCACAGTCTAATACGATTCAATGTATTAGTTGTTTTTGATGTCGTAAAATCTTGTATATTTTGTATTGTAAACAATGAAAATGATGATGATAAACAAGAATTAGAGGTGCAAATCTAAACAAGTTGATGGTTTTCTCGGTTTGGGTTTCTAGGGTAGAATCTCTGTGTATATGTGTGATTGCAATTGTGTTCCTTTTCGCTTATCAAGAATATGTGTGTGCATTGCATTACTGTAAAAGGTTTAAAACTTACATTTGGCATCACAACATTTATTGGCTTTAGGGGGATGCCTTTGTGGCTAAGGGTTTGGCTCGGGCATGCAATAAACCTTGTTACAGTTGGAGAACTGCGATATTGATTTTTGTGGTGAAAAGATATGGTGAGCAGTTAAAAAATAGAGATTGAGAAATTTAATGGGAATTTTTTTGAGTTGTGAAAGCTTAATATGGAAATTGTTTTGGTGGAAAAAGATCAATGGATCATTGTGATCTAGGTATTGCACCTACAAGAACGTCAACAAAAGATTGGGAAAAGTTGGAACAGAAGGCGAAGAACACAATCTGTTTTTTTCTCTCTGATTGAGTATTACTAAACATGTCAGGGGAAGCTACAACTAAGACATTATGGAATGCGTTAGGTTCTTTGTATCAGTCTAAGTCCCTCATAAAAAAAATGTTCCTAGAAAATAACTTGTACAACTTGAGTATGAAATATGGAGACTCGGTGATAGAGCATCTTAATGTCTTCAATACTGTGGTAATTCAAATATTATTTGTTGATATTAAGATTTCTGATGAAGATACATGTATTAACATACTATGCACATTACCAGACTTGTGGAATAGTCTGATTGTGGCCATAGGGAGTAATGCAACTACTTTAATTTTCGATGATGTGGTCTCATCCTTGTTTTCGGAGGAGATGAGGCAGAAAAACATGGAAATCTAGAGCATAGATGCCTTATTTGCAAGAGGATGCTCCCAATAAAGAAATATAAATAATTCCTCAAGTGGGAGATCTAAATCTACGGGAAGATCCAAATATCCCCGAAAATTTGTAAATATATCTTGGAGATCTGGAAAATAAGGGAATTACAAGAAACAATGTAGATCCAAAAGTGTTGAGAGAGGAAATGGATATGATGATGCTCCTTTTGCAGAAAAAAAAACCTCCACAGAGGAAGGAGGGGATGTGTACTTGGCTTCTTCAAGCATAGGTGCAAATCATGAGGCATGATTAGTCGACTCAGGTGTATCCTTTCATATGACTCCTCACAGAGAGTGGTTTTGTGAGTATGAAAGGTATGATGGGGGCGATGTTTTCCTAAGAAATGAATTGATAGAAAAAATCATAAGATGAGGAAAATTCAAGTTGAATAGCATGGTTGGTAGGATTAGAACACTCCCTGGTGTTATGCACATGTGAGGATTGGCCATGAATTTGATTTCTATAAGAAATATGGATGATGAAGGTGTAAAAATAGTATTTGATAAGGAAACCTGTAGGATGGTTCGAGGATCAATGGTATTGTTGAAGGGAGTTCAGATTGGAACTCTATATAACCTGCTAGGAAGTAATATTAGTGATGGTTGAAATAGTTCTCTTGTTCTTGAGATTGGAGTTGAAGAATAAAAAACTCTTCCAGTCTCTGGAGAAAAGACTATGTTGTGGCATCAAAGACCGGGGCATATCAGAGAGAAGGGACTTCAGGTACTACATGGTAAAGTTATGGTTGAAGATATGGCCAATTTCTTTTTGGATTTTGATTTTAGTGAACATTTCTTATATGTGAAGCAAAATCGTGTAAGATTATCCTCTAGTGCTACAAGGTTAGAGAAAATTTACAGTCGGTGCACAATGATGTGTTTGGACTTGTGTTGGTTCCATCACTGGGTAAATCTATGTACTGTGTCTCATTTATAGATTACTTCTAAAGGAATACATGGATTTATTTCCCTGGGAACAAATCTAAAGTATTTGAAAAATTTAAATATTTTAAGGCTCTTGTGGAGAATCAATAAAGAAGATAATTAAGGTGCTAAGGATGGATATTGGTCGATAATTCCATGAAAATTAATTTGAGGAATAATGTAAGAAGTGCGGTGTAGAAAGGCATAATACTACTCCATACACACCTTAGAAGAATGGAGTTGTAGAAAGGATGAACATGATGTTGATGGAAAATCTAGGAGCTTGCTCAGTGGTACTGGGTTAGGAAAATAATTTTGGGCAAAGGCAGTGGGTATTGGATGTTACCTATTCAATCGATCATCCTCATCAACGATGGATGAAAAGACTTCACACTAGGTATGGACTGGTAAGAAACCATCTCTTACACATATTAGGGTATTTGGATTTGATCCCTATGTTCGCACTCTAAAGGAAAATAGGAGTAAGTTGGATAAAAAGGATAAAAAGTGTATCTTTATTGGTTATAAAGATGGTTTGAAAGGTTATAAGCTTTGGAACTTAAAAAATAATAAGGTAGTGTATATCCTAGATGTGGTATTTAGAGAAATCAAATATGTTTTCAAACATGAATTCCTACCAAGGGAGGAAGAACCAGAGAAAATAGAGTTTGAATTGACAGATAATGAACCAGAATCTACAAAAGAACAACAATCAGAGAAGAAAAGCCTCATACTCAACTATTAAGGAGACTAGGTTGGGAAATATGGCAACTGAAAAGGTATGCTCCTTCTAATTTTTGTTCAAATTTTTCTTTGTTTATTACTGATGATGATTCTAGAACTGTTAGGGAGGAATTGGATTCAGAGGATGACAAACTTTGAAAAAAGGCCATGGTTGAAGAAATGGAAGCCTTGGACAAGAATGAGGCTTGGTATCTAGTGGAGTTGTTGACTAGAAGACATCCCATTAGAAACAAATGGGTGTTTAAGAAGAAGTTGAATGCAAAAGGAAAAGTGGAGAAATACAAAGCTTGATTAGTAGCAAAAGGTTATTCCCAGGTAGAGGGAATTGATTTTGGAGAAATTGTTTCTCCAGTTGCCAAGTTAACTTCTATTAGATTTATTTTATTTGTTTCTCTTACATTTGACTTTGAAGAATAACATATGTATGTGAAAACAACTTTCCTACATGGGGATCTGGAAGAAGAAATCTACATGAAGCAACTAGAAGGTTTTGCAGTGAAGGGAAAGAAAGAGATGGTGTGTAGGATGAAAAAGTCTCTATGTGGGTTAAAACAATCACCAAGGATGTGGTATCAAAAAATTGATAATTATATAGTAGGGTATGTATACCTCCAGATACTTTAGTAGTAAAATCACTACGTAGAGGGGACCCCTTGTCCCACAAACAAGGTGGTCTCATACACCAATTTGGTGTCTGGCTTCGCTATGACCTTAAAAAATAGAATATAATAGGTGTTGGGACTTGGCTTCACAAGGAGAAAAGTAGATCACTATGTGTATTTCAAATTAGTCGGTGATCATCTTATTTATTTGGTATTGTATGTGGATCTTATTTTGTTGGTAGGAAACAACAATGAAATTATCCAGGATGTGAAGACTCAATTGTCCTCTAAGTTTGACATGAAAGGTATTGGTGCTACAAATTTTATTTGGGGCATGGAAATTAAAAGAGATTAGGCAATCAAGAAAATTTGGTTTAATCAAAGAATATATGTTGAGTCATGATTGTGGAGGTTTAATATGCAGGAATGTAAACCTGTCAAGGTCCCTATTGTTGTAGATGTAAAGTTATCTATAGATCAATGTGTGAAGACACATGAAGAGGAAGAGGACATGCTCCATGTTCTATATTCCAGTGTGGTTGGGAGTTTGTAGTATGCAATGGTCTATACTAGACTTGACATTGCACATGTAGTGGTAGTTTTGGGAAGGTATATGTCAAAACTAGGGAAGGAGCATTGGGCAGTAGGAAAGAGGGTTTTCAGGTATTTGCATGGAAATCATATTTATGGATTGTGATACCAAGGAAGACTAGGATTGGACGCAGTGTTGGACATACATGGATTTTCTGATGCAGATTGTGCTAGAGATATGGATCGTAGAAGATCTTCAAGTAGGTATGTGTTTAACCTGTTTGGATGAGAAATTAGTTGGATCAACAAAATACAATATATGGTGGCACTCTCAACTACAAAATATGAATACATGGCAGCTACTCATGCAAGCAAGGAAGCAATATGGTTACATATATTGTGTTCAGGTATTGTCTTGGTACAACAAGCTATACAGATAGATTGTGATAATCATAGTGCAATCTTGATGGTGAAGAACCCAACTTATCATTAAAAGAAAAAGCATCATGATGTTCAATATCACTTTGTGAGAGACATGGTTGAAGACAAGAAGGTGTTGTTAATGAAGGTACAGACTTTAAAGAATGTTGCAGATTCATTGACAAAGTTTGTGAGCACTGCGAAGTTCTCTTGGTGTAGAGAAACAATGGGCATTGTCACCCTGGATTGTTGACTATGTAATACTATGACCCCCTATATGCAAAGAAAACAACAAGTGGGAGAATGTTAGGTA
>JASDQU010011368.1:224470-250558 GCA_032191745.1 Picea mariana | reverse complement strand
TGAGAGTGAAAAGAACAATATCGCTCGACAATATTTTCATGTTTAGAGAGTCTGAAAAGAGCTTAAAGGGAACTCTAGGGGGTTCCTTTTTTATATAACCTTTACGAGTCCGAAAAAGTGATAAACGTATACTCAATTACATTCTCATTGATTTACGAGCATGAAAAAGAACAAATACTAAGCTTAGGATTGTTTTCATTTTTACACAAGTTTAAAACAAAACAAAACTATGCTTGGGATATAATTTATTTTTACACAAGCTTAAAACTAGCCAAAACTATGCTTGGACATGGTTTCATTTATACATAAGATTAAACCATAGGAAACTATGCTTGGGGTAGGTGGTTTCATTTTTACACAAGCTTGAACCAAAGAAAACTATGCTTGTGACTTCCCAACGCATTATCCAGGGATGGTTGGTACTTAGCCCCCAGATAAAGAAGCTAGCGGTTTAACTTCAGCCTGAAGTCCAGAGGCTGAAAGCATTCCCCCCCAAGCTTCGGTTCATCCAAGGAAACAAGAGGACGAAAAGAAGCTTCAAATACTATATGTAACAAAGTACTTGACTCAATCGGAGAGGGGAAAAACTATTTCATTTTTTAACGAGCTTGACATAGGGAGGAAAACCTATGCTTGAGAATCTAGGTTCAATCCCCAGACCTTTATTTCATTTTTTAACGAGCTTGACACAGAAACAAGAACTATGCCTGTAAGATTAGTTTCATTTTTTAATGAGGTTGCTACAGAGATGCGAAAACTATCCTCACAAGTGGTTTCATTTGTTAACGAGCTTGAAATCAGAAAACCATGCTCAAAGCTGGTTTCGTTTTTTAATGAGGTTGCTACAGAGATGCAAAACCATCCTCACAGCTGGTTTTAGTTTTTAATGAGATTGAAATCAGAAAACCATGCTCAACTCCTCTTCTTGATCATGGCTTCCAAGAGGACAATTCTCTGGAAGGACACCATGTTAAGGGACAAAACTCGGTCATGGATTCCAAGAGATCTTCACTAGACGGAAGAACAATGCTTTATAAAGAACACATCTCGAAGGTCGTGACAGGGTTAAGCAGAATAAGCTCCAATAACCCCACCGAAGAGATCACCATGTCAACTATCAGATTCAGGTCATCATCATCGGCAGTGGAAATCATGGGAGACAACACCACATAATTGACTTGTGGCAGGGGTGATATTGACTGCATATATGAACCGTTTAGGGAAGTAATTGAATTGACGGTCAAGTCAGGACCAAAAAACTAAAGTTGATCAATAGTCACCACTCTTCCATCATGCTGGAAAGATATCACATGAAAAATAGTGGACACAATAGCTTTCATGGCATAGACATAATATCTCCCAAGGAGTAAATCGAAATCCAAGGGGTCTTGGACTACCATGACGTCAATAAAGACATTTTTCCCTCCCAAAGTTACAGGAAACTGAGGAAGGATCCCTAAAGGGTGATCGGTTCTTATGTTAAAAGCTAACATAGTCTGGGTAACCGACACAAGTTGAGGATAACCCAAAGCTTGCCAAGAAATAGAGGACAAAATACTAATGGACGAACCTTCATCTATCAGTGTCTGAGAAATGCCCCGACCACAAACTTGTACTGTAATCTTGAAAGGAATGTGAGAGGGAAGACGAGGTCCAGTTAGCACACCCCAATACAAAAGGATGACCTCATTACTTGGAGGGGGTTCTGTGGGAGAAGGAGGAATGCCCCTTAGCACGGTAGATTCTGTATCAATGAGAAAAACACGAGAAACATCAGGTTTACTCTCTAGAGGGAGAGTAGGATCGACTGATAATGACATTAAATTGACCACTTGGGCTTCATTCTCTAAAGGGAGAATAGGGTCGATAGGTGGAAACAGATCGATCACTAGGCCTGCACTCTCTATTGGGAGAGTGGGTTCGAGTGAGGATGGGCTTGGATCGATCACTTTGTCAACTGGTTCAACAAAGGATGTGACTAGATTGACCACATGATCAACTAGACTAACTGACGAAGGGACTGGATTGATCATACCATCAACTACCAGAGGGTTGAGAGAAAGCTTATGATAAGCAGTTGGAAGTTGAGGCTATGAAATAGTCACGTCTTCCAATAATTTAGAGGCTTCGTTCATATGAAGGAAAAGGTGAGTTAGATGACTCCCTTTGCATAACATACATAGGAACTTGAATTTACTTTTCTTCTTCCCAATTGTATCGTGACTAGTTGACGGGAGGTCATCGACATGTTGTTCAAAGTTTGATGAATTGGACTGGCAAGGAGCTGTAGACCATGCTTCTAAGACCTTGGATATACCAGGGCAATCTTTAAGAAGATGGATACCCTTACAAAGCTTGCAAGGGTACTCGGGCTTACGGGTTTTGGTTGTCTTGGCACCATCAACACTCCCAACATGATTATCAATAGCTGATTGTCTTCCAACGTGTCTGGAAGTGGTTGGAATTTTGGATCCCTACTTATTTTTATTCTTCTTAATCCTCCTTTTCTTATTCTTCTTATTCACCAAGTTACTAGCTTCAAAGCTTTCACTCAACAAAGAAGTTGAAACGAAAGAAGACCTTACAAGTGGAGAAGGTGAAGAAGATCTTACTGGTGAATAAGGTGAAGGATCAACATGAGGTTGATGCTCTTGGGGGAAAGTGCTTACAATAGAAGCACTAATTGCATTCGGGATTACCTGAGTGGAAAACAACCATATCGGTAATCCAATTGTGAGACCTGGAAGGCTCAAAGTAGCGATGTGTGGAGGACCAATGTTTCTGTAAGAAGGAAAAACAAAAGGTTCCCCTGGAAAAGGGGTTCCCTCATTGGTCATTCTGGGAATTGACGCCATGAAATAAAGATCCAACCTAGAGTCTTCTAGGGAAAACAAACATCACACGCTAAAAATCTAGGAAGCAAACAAGCAAACAAAACCTTCTTACAATGAACACACTAGTTGGTGATGAAATCCAACATCGCGGGAACAATGTAAGAAGGGGATGAGATAGAGTGGGTGGAAAAGTTACGTTGATGACCTGCTTAATGAACTTACACCCTGGTGCAAGCTCCCACACATAATCATGGGTATACCCTCCAAGGATCTCGAGTGAGTTTGGCCAACGTCGATTCCAGATACCGTGAAGACTTGCCCCTCCACAGTCACCTCGTGTAAATACCCTAAAGAGATAGGCCACTGAGGTTACCAATTACTACAATGATGTCCGAGGAAACAATCGACAGTCCGATCCATGTACAAAGTCAGGGTATCTAGCCTAAAATCAACTCAAGAGGCCCCCACACATAATTGTGGGTATACCTTCAAGTGACCCCCAATAATACGTGCAATCTCTACACTAAGACCAACAAAGCAGGGTGAGTAACTCTGCTGGTCCTAATGCGACCTCGTGATTGACCCTTGTGTTAGAAGGGCTTCCCTGGATAAAATGTAGCAAGAGGATTTGAATGCTCCCTAACTCAAGATTGTATGTTTGTTTGCAGCTTTGGAAAGTTATCTTTCACAACTGTTCCAAAGCCCTACAACTAATCTAATGTAGGTTTGCTACTAGAAAATATAAAAATGTCTAATCAATTTTTATAAGCACTTTATTTTTAAGGTTGTCGTTTTCTCAAGAGGAAAAATGGCGTGGACTAAATGATGTTTTGACCGACTCTAAACAATGCAAAGAAATGAGAATGAAAATATTTCACTTCTATGAAAGCTATATTACGAGAAGGAGAAAACGTTTATCATTCCCATATGCACAATGTCCAAAAATATTATCAAACTCATCAATATCAAGAGCTTTAAGAAATGAGCTTAAGAGACTGTACACCAATACACTTGCTACTTCAAATGCAAAGATTTCCCCAATCTAATGTAAAGAAACAAATTAAAATTTGTTGTTTCAAAGATACACCAAAAGCAATAGAGAGCTTCTTCAAGACAAAAGCAACCCAAACTACAATTTTTCTTTTAACACAAACTATTCAGAAAATGAAGTGTTCTTTCACTAAACAATTCTAAAGAAAAACAATGCTTTGTAACGGAAAGACACTTAAAGCAAGAGATCAAATATTTCAAGCATACTATAATCAGACCATAATCAAACCCAAAAATTCACCCCAAAACCAAATCCAAGATCTGGGCAAGAAAAACCATCAAAAATCTTTTTTTTTCACAATCGTCGTAGGTTGTATACCAACACAGATCGACGATCCTTGATCGTCGCAGGCTAGAGAATAAATACAGTGCGACGATGTCGCACTGTGTCAAATGGGTAGGGTGCGTCGATCCTATATCGTCACACTGTCTCTCAAAGTAGGGTGCGACGATCAAAGGAAAAAATGGAAAAATAAAAAGTAAGAAGGTTTTTCCAGTGAAATTTAGCAGTCAGAGAGTCAAACTGGATCTCTCAGTGACTCAGAAAACAGAACCCAAGCAATAAAAGCAAGGAATCAAGAAAAAATAGGAAAACAATTTGTTCCCTAGTATGGTCGCCATTTTTGTTATTGGACAAATCGGTAAGTGCGAACACAAACTAATCTCCCTAGTTTCACCCCGAAACTAGAACAAAACAAGACATGATATAAAACTTTCCCTAATTTTTAATCATCAAGCATACTAACTAACAAGAAATAAATGACATACCTTTTGAACGTCGTTTTTCCTCACTAGTGTCATCCTCGCTCCGTTCCAAGGCTTATGGGACGCTGAACCTGTAAAACGACACAAGACAATGAAGTGAAAGCAACATCATATACTCAACAAAACCTATGTATGTGATCAAGGAGTCATATAATAAAATAAGACCAATTTTATGGAAAATAAATATATTGCTGTATTAAAGAATGTGGAAGAAAGATACAACTAGATGCCTTGATGTTATCAGGTTCCTTCCAACAGTTCCTTGCTTCCCACACACTTCTAATCCATAGATTCTGTGACTGTAGATCTGATAGCTACTCACAATTACTATTTAGTCCAACTATAGCAAACTTTTCCAAGCTAATTTCCCAAGCTAGAAAACAACTAAATCCAATCTACCAAGCCCAAGCTAACTTTCTTTCAGGGGAAGCTATAGCCAAGTAATTATGGGATAAGTTAGGGGCTTTGTATCAGTCAAAGTCCCTGGTAAACAAATTGTTCCTGCAGAAGAAGTTGTATAGCCTAAGGATGAACTTCGGAGACTTGGTAATAGAGCATCTGCACACCTTCAATATTATGGTAAGTCAACTATTATCTATTGATATTAATATTTTTGATGAAGATAAGTGTATCAGTTTATTGTTTTCTTTACCAAACTTGTGGGATAGTTTGGTTGTGGCCACATGTAGTAATACCACTACTTTAAGTTTCGATGATGTGGTCTCCTCCTTATTGTCGGAGGAGATGAGGCGAAAGGACATATGAAATAGGAATTATTTTCAAGAGGACGCTCCCAAGAAAGAACTAAATATAAATACTCGGGTGGGAGATACAAATCTAAGGGTAGATATAAATCTCCTAGAATGTTTGTAAAGGAATGTTGGAGATGTGGAAAAAAAGGGAACTACAAGAAGCAATGTAGATCCAAAAGTGTTGAGAGAAGGAAGGGATGTGAATATGCCCCTTCCACAGAAGCAAAATCCTTCACGAAAGAAGGAGGGGATTTTTACTTGGCTTCTTCAAGCACACATATAGATCATGAGGCATAGTTGGTTGACTCAAGAAGATCATTTAATATGACTCCCCACATGGATTGGTTTTGTGAAAATGAAAGATATGATGGAGGCAATGTTTTTCTAGGAGATGAATCGACAACGAAAATCTTAGGAAGAGGCAAATTCAAGTTGAATCTCATGGATGGAAGGATTAGAAAACTCCTTGGTTTTCTGGACAGGCCAGGATTGGACAAAAATTTGATTTTTGTAAGAAAAATGGATGATGTAAGGGTAAAAACAATGTTTGAGAAAGAAACGTGCAGGATGGTTCGAGTAGAAATGGTGTTGCCAAAGGGATTTCGGTGTGGATTTCTATATAATCTATAAGGAAGCACTATTAGTGATGGGTGAAATAGTTCCATTGTTCTTGATATTAGATATGAAGAAGAAAAAAATCCTATAGTCTCTGGAGAAGAGGCTATGTTGTGGAATCAAAGACTGGGGCATATTGGAGAGAAGGGCCTTCGACTGCTAGACGATAAAGCTATGGTTGAAGGTATGTCTAACTACTCTCTGGATTTTGATTTCTATGAACATTGTGTATATGGGAAGAAAAATTGGGTAAGATTCCCCTCTAGTGCAACAAGGGAAGAGGGAATTTTACAATGGGTGCATAGTGATGTGTTTGGACCTATTTTGGTTCCATCACTGGTAAAATATATGTACTATGTCTCATTTTTAGATGACTTCTTAAGGAATAAATGGATATATTTTCTCAGAAAGAAGTATGAAGTTTTTGATAGGCTTAAAGAGTTTAAGGCTCTTGTGGAGAATCAAACAGAGAAAATAATTAAGGTGTTGTAGACGGATAATGGTAGAGAGTTCCATGGAAATGAATTCAAAGAATCCTATAAGAAGTGTGGTATAGAAAGGCAAAAGACTGCTCCATATACACCTCAGTAGAATGGAGTTGTAGCAAGGATGAACAAGATGTCGATGGAAAAAGCAAGGTGCATGCTCAGTGGTGCCAAAATTGGACAATAATTCTGGGTAGAGATAGTGGGTACTACATGTTACTTGGTGATCTAGGAACTCTCACATAGGTCCAGGAGGATCCATAATGCTGATAGAGGTCTAGGAGGATCCATAAAAGCTCAAAATTTGTCAGTCTCAAATGCTCTCGAAAACTACATCATTGTGTAGAGCTTGGCAATAAATTTCCAATGGCATACAAATCGCCTCAAACAAAGCTTGTATGTAAAATTTATGGCTGGTCAAATTTCAAGTCAAACTAGGGAAAAAAGGAAAAATGTCAAAGGGGTCAATGTGACACGTGTCACCAATGCAAGGGTGACATGTGGAATAACCTACATTGATGATGTGGCCACCCATGGATCACCACGTGGCACACCGTACATCCAACCAAGAAAGTGACTCAACATCCGTTTGTCACAGGTGGACAAGTTAAAGTTTGACAGGTTGCAGATATAGACCAATGAGAGGCTACCACGTCGAAGCCTCCCATTGGACATTAATGGTTAGTGTTTATCAAATTTATAGGAGTTAGCGGGGCTCGAACCAATGACCTCCTATAACCTTATACAAGTCTCCATTAAAAATACTCCACACAATTGTTACTTAACCATATACATTAGCGATTGTATTTAACCTTGGGAAAAAGTTTGATCAACGCCAAAAAGGTAACCATGGTCTTATTTGTAAATAATGTAACTGTGTGTCGAGATCCGCATGGATTTAAAACTATATGCCACCACATATGTATACATATGCCAACAACCATGCTATTTATAACATATGGTTTAAACAAAACACCATAAATATGGCATGGTCGATGGGGTTCGACCCTGTGACCTATCGCATAATATGCCAACGACTTAAATGTTTCTTCCTTGGTGCCTTATGTTACCTAGATTCCTCCCCAAATAGAATTAAATTGCTAAGTTTTCATATGGTGGTTTAGGGCCCGCGATCCAAGTCCGAAACACATCTTGAGACAGGCACATAGTCCGAGGTGTGCACAGATCCCAAGACTAAGGTATTGTATGAATTGCATAAGTTTACATGCAAGGAGAGGAGATTAATTTGGTATTGTCTTGATATGTGTGCCAGGAGGAATATTGACTGCATATAGGCAACTTTATACTCATTTTCCTCTTTTTTTTTCGAGATGAGTTCAATGGTGATGTTATGTTTGTGCTAAGAGGTCATTTGTGAAAGTCTTAGTCCAAATTACCATTAATGAGCGCCGTAGTGCATTGTTTGGCATGTAAAGATTGAGCCGGTTCAAGACATGGTCGAATTTATACTCATTTTTCTTAGAATTGCGCAAGGAATTCAATGGTAAACTCTATATTTGAGTTTGAATAGCATAATCAAAGAGAGTCCATAAAATTGGCTTTTTGTAAGTCTATGTTGTAATGTAATTTGACATTTTGAGATGATAAGAGGCAATCTTGTTGTATAGAGGAGACTTGAAGATGAAGTAATATATATCATCAATGTTTTATCTTTGAGTTTTTTATTTTCTATTGTGTCATCTCATAATACTTCAAATTAATAATCAATTTATGAGATTTTGGATAAGAAGCACAACAACATTTTTTTTGCAAATCATCACAATATGATCATGAATTATTCTGAATTGGGTTAGATGCTAACATGTATATTTTAAAGGAATAAGTGGTATCTAAGGATTTTTAGATCAAGTGGTATCAAAGCTAGTTTTGATGTGTCTTTGCAAGCTGTTGATGTGATGAGGTCCAAGACTCAGATTGTTGAAGGTTTTGAAGACTCTTATTGAGAGGATAAGATGAGTAAATCATTATGAAGTTAACGCTACAAAAGAACATTAACCAACAAGTTGAGAAGGAGAATTATGAATGAAGGATGCAATTGCAAACTCTCGAGGAAGAGAAACATAAGTTGCAATATGGACTGATATGTCATGAGGAATTCCATAGAGGTATTTTTCTTGGGTTGTAAAGGAAATTGTAGACCAAGGATCAGGTATTAGCACCATCAATATCAATCCATGAAGATTGGCAAGTCGAGAATGAAAATTATTTGATGTAAGATAAACTAACTCTTTCAAAAGGCATGATCGAGAAGGATGATTCTTTGTATTATTCTTTTTCTTTTCAAGATGGAGAATGATTGAGGAAAACTGAAGCAAGGAGAAATTTAGATGAAGAGGTCCTTCATAAGCAGTTAGTCTTACCTTCCAATCCAGAGAAAGGTAACAGATCTAAGACATCTCCAGAGAAATATGTGCATTCTAAGGAGGAAATGAAGATTTTTCCCAATGGTAAATGGTATATGTATCCATCTGCTTCTTGTGGAACTAGTAACCACAATATGGAGAAATGTTCAAGAACATAGTTCGTGCAAGAAAATCCATCCAAGAAGAATGATAAAGGTAAAGGTCATTTATCAAAATAGAGGAAAAGGGGGAATGACAAGAAGGGATCGTGTTTCCAATATGGGAACAAGACACTCTTCTCTTATTGTGATAAGAGTGGACATTAGATCGAGAAGTGTTGGAAAATTTATCCACACTTATGTCCAAAGCAGAACCAGAAAGATGTGAAGGCACCTGCAAGAAGACAAGCAACAACTCGAGATGAAGTTAATTGTCTTGCTGAAAGATTTGAGAAAGAATACTTCCTAATGGCTAGTCTTAACAAAGTGACATATGAAGACATCAAGGTATCATTCGTGGACAGTGGATCATCTCACCACATGCCAGGGATGAGATAAATATTCCCAACTTTCTCAGAGATTGACACAGATTGCTATGTAGGATCTGGAACTAACACTAGACAAACAACAAAAGGATCTGGATATGTAAGATTCCATCTCGAGTTAGGAGGATTTATAGGAATAAATCATATGTTTTATGTTACATAATTGAAAGTAAACCTACTCCCAGTTGCGAATTTTGAAGATGAAGGCTATGCCATCACATTTCAGAATGGACATGTACTTGTGTATTCAAGGGAATCTACGCAAGACACAACACAGATGTTTGGTGTTTTCAAGGAGAGGTTATATAGGTTTATGGGAATACCTATAATATGTTCTAATGGTTTCTTGGATTCAACATCAAATTCTACATCAGATTCAATGTCAAATTCATCATCAATGTCAGAGGCATTGTTAGAGATAGGAAGTTGTGAGACTCCTTCCAGTACTAAGGAGAGG
This sequence comes from Picea mariana, assembly GCA_032191745.1. NCBI lineage: Eukaryota > Viridiplantae > Streptophyta > Pinopsida > Pinales > Pinaceae > Picea > Picea mariana. Next base: position 240,693 of record JASDQU010011368.1, on the reverse strand, counting down.
ATGAGTCCATGAATAGACCATCCATCAGAAGATATTTTATTGTAAAAATGTATATTTGTAAGATGCAAGCTAATATGCATATGGAGATACCTACTAAGTCTATTTCTATTGTTGTTTTAGAAGGCTTGTAAGCCACTCATCATAGATGTTAAGAGTGAGAGGAATTCTGTAAAATTTCTATATAGCCACCTTATATGATGCTAAGAGTGAGAGGATTTTTATAAAGGATTTCTATATAGCCACCTTACATATTTTTTAAAGTGAGAGGAATCTTGTAAAGGGTTTCTATATAGCCGCTTTGTTATATGAGTGAGAGGGATCTTATAAATATTTCTAAGCCTTTCTACAACAGTGTAGGAAATTATTTTGTCTTGTTATCAGCTAAGGACTACATATGGATGAAATTGTCTAAGTTAACATTCTTATTATGAAGTACCAAAGGCGAATGAATAGAAGGATGCAGACATTTGGAACATGTAGATCAAAAGAAGGAAGAGCATCAAAGTAATGTAAATATTCCTAGAGCTGGTAAAGGAGAAATAATCTTCTTTGTAAAGAGATAAGAGTTATATCCTTATAAAGATGCATGCTATAAGCATATCCAAAATATTATGTCATGTTCATGTAGATGCATACCTTGAGTAGAAGCAGTTCAGAAAGTACACAGAACATGTTTATAATTGTTTTCAAGGTAGGAGAGAAGAAATGAACAGGGAATTCATTCAAAGACTCCTACAGATACATAAATAGTACAAGAATAGAGAGTCCAAAAGGCCGAGGTATAGATCAACATTCGACTTGGTAATTTCATGATTTGCTGAGATAGACTATCTTCAACAGAGGAGGAGATGGAATTGAATTGTGATTACAAGATTCAGATTCAGATATTGCAGAGATTCAATGAGAACAATTTTGTTATGAAGGAATCTATGAGTCAGAATTGGAGCTATATTCTATTAGTGCCAGAGGACAGAGTCAGATTCATGTTTCAGAATAATATATAAGTACACTAATCTAATATCTAAGATCCAAGATGAATACTTAGTCCCAGAATATTCAACAAGGTGGAAGAGCGAAGAAACTTCATCATCACTAAGTTACTGGATAAGATCATTACTGTAAGATGGAACAATGAAGAAGCTTCACCATCACTAAGTTACTGGATAAGAGAATTACATTAAGATGAAAGAGTGAGTAAGAATTATCATCACTAAGTTGTTGAAATATTCATACTTTTGGAGGACCAAAAGTTCTTCAGTGGGAAGGTGTGATCCAAGAGGATCCAGGAATGCTCACAAAGGTCCAGGAGGATCTAGAATGCTCATAGAGGTCTAAGAGGATCCATAATGCTCACAGAGGTCTAGGAGGATCAAGAAAAGCTCAAAATTTGACTGTCTCAAATGCTCTTGGAAACTGCATAATTGCACAGAGATCGATGATTTCTTTCCAATGACATAAAAATCGCCTCAAACAGAGCTCGTATGCAAACTTTATAGTCGGTCAAAGTTCAAGTCAAACTAGGGAAAAAAGGAAAAAGTCAAAGGGGTTAAGCTAACATGTTTCACCACTGCAAGGGTGACTCATGGAATGACCATACGACTGTACAGTGCTGACATGGCCACCCCTGGAGTTCCACGTCATAAACCGTACATCTGACTAAGAAAGTGACTTAGGATCCGTATGACACATGTGGATAAGTTAGAGTTTGACATGTGGAGAAAATAGATCAATGAGAGGCTACCATGTGGAAGCCTCCCATTGGAAATTAATGGTTAGTGTTTATCAAAAGTATAGGAACCGACAGGGGTCAAACTCACGACCTCCTATAACCTTATACAAGTCTCCATTACCAATACACCACACAATTGTTACTTAACCATATACATTGGCGATTGTATTTAACCTTGGGTAAAGTTTTAATTGGTAGTAAAAAGGGTCGAGGGCCCAAGCCCTTGACCCATGGTATTATTTGTATATAATGTAACTGTGTGCCAAGATCTACAGGGCATTAAAACTATATGCCACCGCATTTGTATACATATCTCAACAACCATGCTATTTATAACATATGGTTTAAACAAAACACCGTAAGCATGGCATGGTTGATGGGGTTTGACTCCACGACCTACCACGAAATATGCCAACGAATTAACCAGTGCGCCTTTGGCACCTTATGTTACGAAGATTCCACCCCAAATAGAATTAAATTACTAAGTTTTTGTATGGTGGTTTAGGGCGCGGTCCAAGGCCGACACACATCCCAAGACAAGAAAATAGCTTGAGGTGTGCACGTATCTTGAGACCAAGTTACTACATGAATTGAATAGATTTGCGTGCAAGGAGAGGAGCCTAATTTGGTGTTGTCTCGATATGCGTGCTATGAGGTATAATGACTGCATATAGGCAACTTTATACTCATTTTTTTTCATTTTTACGAGAGGAGTTCAATGGTGATGTTATTTTTGTGCTAAGAGGTCATTTGTGAAATTATTAGTCTAGATTGCCATTAATGAGCACCATAGTACATCGTTTGGCATGTAAAGAGGGTAAAATTGAGCTAGTTTGGAATATGGTCAACTTTATACTCATTTTCTCAAAATTGCGCAAGGAATTCAATGGTAAACCCTATATTTTAGTTTGAGTAGTAGAATCAAAGAGAGCCCATAAAATTGTCTTTTTGTAAGGCCATGTTGTAATGTAATTTGGTGTTTTGAGATGATAAGAGGCAATGTTACTATCTAGATGGGACTTGAAGATGAAGTAATATATGTCATCATTGTTATATATTTGAGTTGTTTTATTTTATGTTGTGTCATGTCATAATACTTAAAATTAATCATCAGTTTATTATATTTTGGATAAGAAGCATAACAATTGTTTTTAGCAAATCCCCTCAATACGATCAAGAATTATTTTGAATCAGGTTAGATGCTAACATGTATATTTTAAAGGAATAAGTGGTATCTATGTATTTTTGGATCACATGGTCAATTGATCACTCTTATCAACATTGGATGACAAGACTCCACAAAGGGTATGGACTGGTAAGAAACCCTCTCTCACACATCTCAGGGTATTTGGTTGTGATGCCTATGTTCACGTTCCAGAGAAAAACAAGAGTAAGCTAGATAAAAAGGTTGAACAATGTATATTTATTGGTTATAAAAAAGGTATGAAAGGGTATAAGCTTTGGAACCCAGAAAATAAGAAGGTAGTGTATAGTCAAGATGTGGTATTTAGAGAAATCAAAGATGTTGTCAAATAGGAAGTCCTACCAAGGAAGGAGGAACCAAAGAAAATAGAGTTTGAGTTTAAGGATGATGAATCACACTCGACAAAAGAACATGAATTAGAAGAAGAAGAATATCCTCGTACTCTAGTATTGAGGAGATCGGTTTGAGAAAGAAGGAAACCAGAAAGGTATAATCCACTCGATTTTCATTCATGTTTTGCTTTGTATATTACTAATGATGATCCTACAACGTTTAGGTAGGCAATGTATTTAGAGGATGGAAAAATCTGGAAAAAGGCCATGTTTGAATACATGGCAGCCTTAGACAAGAATGAGGCTTGGGATCTAGTGGAGTTGTCGACTGGAAGAAAATGGGTGTTTAAGAAGAAGTTGAAAGCAAAAGGAAAAGTGGAGAAATACAAATCTCGGTTAATAGTAAAAGGTTATTCTCAAGTAGAGGGAATTGAATTGGGAGATATTTTTTCTCATGTTTCCAAGTTAACTTCAACTAGATTTCTTTTATATATTGGTGTTGCACTTGATTTTGAAGTAGAACAAATGTATGTGAAGACAACATTCCTACATGGGGATCTGGAAGAAGAAATTTGCATGAAGAAACCAAAGGGATTTTCTATGAAAGGAAATAAAGAGTTGTTATGCAGGCTGAAAAAGTCCTTGTATGGGTTAAAACAATCACCAAGGACGTGGTATAAAAATTTTGATACTTATATGTTGGTACTTGGCTTCACAAAGAGCAAAGAGTATCACTATGTGTATTTCAAATTAATCCATGATGATCTCAGTTTTTTGGTATTGAATGTGGATGGTATGTTGCCAATAGGAAAAAACAAGTAGATTATCTAGGATGTGAAAACTCGGTTGTCCTCTAAATTTGACATGAAGGATATTGGTGCTGGAAATTCCATTTTTTGCATGGAAATTAAAAGAGATCGAGAAAACATAAAATTATGGTTAAATCAGAGGAAATATGTTGAGACAATATTGGAGAGGTTTAATATGTAGAAATGTAAACCAGTCAGGGTTCCTATTCCTATAGGTGTAAATTTATCTACGGATCAATGTCCCAAGTCATAGGAAGAGGAACAAGAAATGTCATGTGTTTTGTATGCGAGTGCAGTTGGAAGTTTGATGTATGCAATGGTTTGTACTAGACCATACATTGCACATACAATGGAAGTTTTGAGCAGGTATATGTCAAAACTAGGGAAGGAGCATTAGACAACAGTAAATAGGGTTTTTAGGTATTTGCATGGAACTACTACTTATATATTGTGCTACCAAGGAAGAATAGGATTGGACATAGTGTTGGAAATACATGGGTTTGTTGATGCATATTGGGCTGGAGATTTAGATCATAGAATATCTACAAGTGGGTATGCATTTAACCTGTTTGGACAAGAAATCAGTTGGATGAGAAAAATATAGTCTTTAGTAGCACTCTCAACTATAGAAGATGAATACATGGCAACCAATCATGCAAGAAAAGAATAAATATGGTTACAAAGATTATGTTCAGGTGTTGGGTTGGTACAACAAGGTGTAATGATAGATTGTGACAATCAGAGTGCAATCTTCCTCGCGAAGAACTCAACTTATCATTCAAAGACAAAGCATATTGATGTTAAATATCACTTTATGAGAGACATGGTTGAGGAAAACAAGGTGTTGCTGATGAAGGTGGACACTTTGAAGAATGTTGTTGATTCATTAACAAAATTTGTGAGCACTAAGAAGTGCTCTTGGTGTAGAGGATCTATGGGCATTGTAGACTATGTAACCATGTAACCCCTGTATGTAAAGAAAAAACAAGTGGGAGCATGTTGGGTATGTGTTATATGCTTTGCATGATTGGGGCGAGTGAATTTTTGGGGGGTTGGGGGGCAGTGACCTTGAGTCTATTTTTTTGGTGTTTCTTGAGTCTGTTTTTTTTTTCCTGGTTTTTCAACCGGTGGTTTTCTAATTCCGGTTAAGGAATTACGATTGTTGAATAATCCAGGCCAATGGATTAGGGGTTTCATATGTTGTGGTATCCTATATATGTAAACAATGAAGACATGATGAATAGAATATCAGAGGTGCGACACTATATAGGTTTTTGTTTTTCTTGGTTTTGATTTCCAGGGTAAAATCTATGTGTAATGTGTGTGTGTGCCACTATGTATTTTCTGTTTTTTATTAAGAGCCTATTTGTAGTTATTTATTGTACAAGGTTAAAATACACAACTGGAAGGGTGATGTTGCGGTGAAGGTAGCAAAGAGGGTTGTGAATATAATCTACTACAAAATGAATTATATCGGTTGTGGGGCTTGGCTTGCAACAAAGAAATATCTTGAGTTGCAACAAAAGGCTAGTTGTACTAGAAGTTAAGTTGCAACAAAAGGCAAGTTTCAACAAAGGGCTTGTTGCAACAAAAGAAGGTGAGTTGTAATAGAGGAGAGTTGTAGTAGAGATGACTTGTAGCAGAAGGCGAGTTGCAATAGAGGTGAGTTGTAGTAGAGGTGAGTTTCATTAGAGGGTGAGTTACAGCATAAGGCAAGTTGTAGCAAAAGGAAACCCGCAAGTTGTGGCAGAATAAATGGATAAAATCTCAAGTTGCAACAAGTGAATGTGCCATAGACAAGTTAGAATAGATTGAAGGTTTGTAGCATCTATTTTCTTATGCTATAGGGAAGAAAACATGGATATGCCAGAGTAGATGCTCAACCCTAGGGGTGGTGGCATGATCGAGTTGACAAATCAGRGAGATGTAGCCATAAKGAAGAAGCAYTTAGGGTASTTGTGGTCCCWATTATGCACAACTCAATGAATGTTCYRTTGCATATGGACCATGACAGGAAGGGGGTGGATTCTCACTACATAAAGTGGTATCAAATAATGGTTCAAATTTGGGATGGAAGAATATGAAAGGATATCATACTTGGTTTAAATGATGAGATTGGTTTTCTGTTAGTGTTCCTATGTAGCTATGATAGCAAGAAGATTTGGGAGAACGTTGGTTCGGATTGTGCTTGTTGAAGGAAGAATGGTGGGAGGTAGTGATGGAGAAAATGTCGATGAAGGGTATTCATGCTGAGGGATGTGAAACAAATTCCAAGGATTTATCCATAAAGATGAGCAGGACAAGAAGGTGCATGAACTAAGAGTTATAATGGAGATGATGGAGCAGTAGAAGATGTCAGGGTGAATTTGTTAAAATGGGAAAATATTGAAGTTGTGAGAAGAAGAAGGAAGCTAAGAACATAAATCTGCATGAAGAAAATTCCAGAAGGTTGCTACTGAGAAGGAAGATATTCTTAGAGATAAATAGCTACAAGAGATATATGGTAGTTATGGTGGCGGTTATCCGGGACTATTATTTTGAGATGAAAGGGGTAGCATGGTTCATGATAGGATTCATGAGATGGAAATTGTGGTGGTGGTTATCCATGATTACTATCTTGAGATGAAGGCATAGTCACCGGAAATGGGTGAGTGTGGTTGTGAGAGAAAAAAAAGTCATAAGGTTTCATGGACACGAGACTGGGCTCATATTATCTGAGGAAATTGTCGATAAGAATGAGAGCATTGTTTCTGGATGGTGGCTAGATATTTTAGAACATACCTGAATTAAAGAGAAATGAGGATGAATAGAGATGCAAAAAAAATGATAACAGTGGAAAATAGAGGCACATGTGGTCGTGTCATATGTAACAAATAAAAGGAGGGAGGGAAGATGGAATTCATGTTTTCCCTTAATATGTTGTTTGTTTTCTTCTAGGAAGAAATCAATTTGTGGCTACAAATGGAATTGAATGTAATTGGATGAGAAGAAAATACAATAGAAGATGTTTGTGCAAGTGTAATTTCCCCAACTAGGCTAGGTGGGGATATTATGTTTACTTATCCAAAAATTTTGTTTCTCCTTGTGTAAATGTGTCAAAAATTTGCATTAGAGATGTTGTTAGCTTCTTACAAAAAATTTGCTCATATAGGAATATTGTCAAACATATTGCATGCATCCATTACATAAAGAATAAAGCAGATAACCATGTCATCTTATTATGGTGTGAAACCCCAAAAATATCAGCAATACAAAGATATTTAATGGATGTAATAACAACTGCAAAATACTCCTAATCACATAGGTCTAATGTATGCATGGAAGTTAGAAAATCTACTAACAGAAATAATACAAAGAAAAACTGGGATGATGTCAAACTATGATGTTCACTACTTCAAGGCTCTCCAAGCCCTACAATGCTTTGATATAGTAGTGTCTACTCTATGAGAGGCCTTCCAATCCCTCCTGTAACCCCCACATACTCAATCCAAACAAGCTACTTCAAACCTGATCGCAGAGGTCCTCGAAGGACGATTTGTGTATGAATAGCGGGGCCTCACGGGACACCATGTACTGAACTCGTGGGGATGACCTCAACCATAGTTTCTCTAAAACCCTCCTGTCACTTGCAAAATTTTAGATCGGCCTTTTCCGGAAAATCTTTGAAAACTTCCTGCACAAAACCTCCAACTGAACATAAACCTCAAACTGAAGCTCCAATGGAAATCCTGGGTGGATTCCCCTTTTGTCTAGCTAGGGTGGATATTGCACAACCGAAACCAAATTGTAGTAGTGGAAGGGTTTTGCTAAACCCCAATGAAACAATGGCTTCAAGAGCACTCCAAAAAATGAGAGATGAAATTCTAATTCCAAAGAGAAGGGTTACCCCTCTATTTATCCTTCCTCTGAGTCTTCTATATCTTTCCATTATTTTACCAAAACAAACCCTCACTTTAATTTCCCTCCAATTGCATTTAAATATAATTATATATTTTTATTTAATGTCACTTTAGGATTTTTCATTATTTTAACCAAATAGCCTCCATGACTCCCTTGTCCTTGTTGACTATAGCCTACAGGAGTCGTATAGGATATTAAGTCATCCTCGATCATGATCAATTGGAAGGGGACATTACAGTCCTCCCTTCCCAAGATTGTTTTTCCTCAAGCAACTCCAGATCAGGGTGTTGTAAGATCTGCTCTCCTTCCCAAGTAGAATCCTCTGAGGGAAATCCCCTCCATACGAACAAGTTCTCTCGAATGACTTTGCTTCTCAACCTCCACTCCCTGACATCAACAATACTCTCGGGAGATGGAAGCAATTTCCCTTCCTTATCTAGTGGAGGAAGATCTGCCAAAGCAGTGACTTGTTGTCCCAATGTCTTCTTGAGGCAAGATACATGGAAGGTGTTGTGGATCATGCTACCCTTTGGTATCTTCAACTCATATTCTGCCTCCCCAACTCTCCTGATCACTCTGTAGGGTCCATAAAAGAGAGGATTCAACTTCTCTGCACCACGCTTCTTCAACAATGACTATTTGTAAGGATGCAAACTGAGAAAGACTAGGTCCCCAACCTCAAATATGAGTTCTACCATGTGCTTATCTGCATACATATTTTGTTGATTCTGAGCAACTTGCAAATTCTCCTTCAGGACTCTCAAGATATCCTAGCTTTCATACAACTAATATTTGGACTTGGGAGATTTTCTTTCCCTAAACTCCAAATCCACAAGGGATGGGGCATCATAGTTGTACAATTCCTTGAATGGGACCATCTTGATGGACATGTGATGAGTGGTATTGTAACAATTCTCCCCGAGATGCAACCACTTTATCCATGTCTTCTTCTTCCTTGAAACATAGTTCCTCATGTGCTCCTCAATCCATTTGTTTACTATTTTGGTTTTCACGTCTATCTAGGGGTCGTAGATAGTACTAGGTGTCAACTTTGTCCTGGATAAATTGAACATCTCCTACCAAAATGAGCTGAGAAACATGTTGTCTTGGTCACTGACTATGTTCCTCAGAAGACCATGTAGTATGAACACCTCCCTGAAGAATAGTTCCACTACTTAACATGCATTGTACTATGAAGGAATGGAAAATAAGTGCGCATATTTAGTCAATATGTCCACTACCACATAGATATAGTCCCTGGCCTGTACCCTTGGAAACCTTGTAATGAAGTCCATGGAAATGTTATCCCACTTCTTCTCCGGAATCGACAATGGCTGAAGCAGTCCCGTAGGATGTGTAAATTATGCTTGTTATGCTGCCAAGTCATGCACTCCCTGAAATGAAGAAGTGCATCCTCCTTGAGATCCTTCCAGGAGAATCTCTCCCTCACATAACTGTAGATCTTCAGATACCCCTGGTACCCTGCTAGTGGTGCATCATGTACTACCCTCAAAATATTATCCTTGAGTTTGGACTCAGTGACAAGATAGATCTTGTCTTTGTAGTAGATAATGTCATCCACTACCTTGTACATGTCATCCTGAATACTGCCCTCCATTAGCTCACATGAAAAGGTATTCTCAAAGTATTCCACCAAAAGAATGGACTTCTATTATTCTAAGAGCTTTGTCATGGAGAAGGATGCAAGTCTCTTGGACAAGGCATCAACATCTATGTTCTTATTCCCCTTTACATGCTCAATGTCAAAATCATATGCCTGCAACTTACTCACCCATTTTTGTTTCCTTTCATTCAGATCTCACTGCTCTAAGAAATATCTCAAGTTGTTGTGGTCAGTCCTAACCAAAAAGCATCATCCTACCAAGTATTATATGAATTTGGCCAATGCATGCACGATGGCCAACATCTCTTTATCATTCATCAGATCTAGCTTCTCTGGGTCTCTTAGATTTCTTGTCTTGAAAGCTATCAGGTGTTGGTTCTACATCAATATTGCTCCTATCCCCTCACTGGATGCATTACAACTCCAAGACAAAAGGCTACGTGAAATCTGGGAGTGCTAATACTGGGAAAGTGCTCATCACCCTCTTCATTATGTTGAATGATACATGTGCATCCTCGGACCATTGGAACACTCCATTTTTGGTGAGGTCTGTCAATGACGCTACCAATTGGGAAAATCCTTTCAAAAAGAGCCTATAATATCTCCATATCCTAAAGAATCATTACAAATCTATGAGTGATATGGGGGTGGACCAATCTAAGATTGAATGGATATTCTCTTGATGCACCTTTACTCCCTCAACACAAATCACATGCCCCGGTTAGAGGATCTTTGTCAACCCAAACTCACACTTTGACTCATTGGAAAAAAGAGGTTGCGCCTCCATAATGGTGAGAATATCGTACATATGCTTAAGATGTTCCTGCCATATCCTACGTCTGTAGATCAGAAGATTGTCAAAGAACACTAGTAATAATTTCCTCAACTGTTTTTGAAGATATGGTTCATGCGTGACTGAAAGGTAGCTAGTGTGTTAGTTAACTGAAGGGCATGACTAGAAACTCATAGTGCCCATAGTGACACCTGAATGCTGTTTTATGGATATCCTCCTCTCTGACCCAAATCTGGTGGTATTCTGATCGTAAATTAACCTTTGATAAGTACACTGCCCCATGCATCTCATCTATCCGCTCATCAATCCTGGGTATTGGGTATCGGTTTTTGATGGTATTCTTGTTCGGTGCCCTATAATCTATCCACATCCTCATAGTGCCATCCTTCTTCTTCACCAATACAACTGAAGAAGTGAAGGGACTAGAACTAAGCCTGATATGTCCCATCTCCAACAACTCCTTTATGGCCTTCTCTATTTCATCCTTGAATCTCTTCAGATGCCTATAAGGTGTGGTGATCATAGGCTTAGATCTCTCTTCTACCTCAGTGACATGCCAAAATCCTGTGTTAGGTGGTCTCCATGCTGGCAATGGTTCAAACTCTCTTTCATGCTTTCCATGCAATGCCTGGATATCTGCATGGTAACACTGGGGATCTTGTGATGGCTTGTCCATGGTGATCAAACACTCTATTGCGCAAGCCATGTCCCTGTGTCTAAAAAAGGCATCCATGTGTTGGTTAGACACAATCCTCGGGGCACCTGTTGACATACCTCTTAGGATCACTCGTTGTCCACATTTTCCCTAGAAATCCATCCTCATGTCCCGATAATTCATGTGGATATCTCCCAATGAGTACAACCACTAAACTCCTAGCACCACATGTGTATATGCTAAATCGATGACATAAAATTCATTGGTCAACGTATAGTTTCCCAATGTTACTTCCAATCCCCTGATCCTCTAAGTACACTACATGTTGCACCCATTTGTTACTACCACACTGAATCCCTCAAAATCCTCCACATGGATTTGTCTCCTGGTGAAAACTACAACATCAATGAAGATGTGGGTGGCCCCACCATGAATCAATGATGTAACCCTCTCCCCTTGCACAATTCCTGTGACCCTGAAGGTGTAATATTTAGGGATTCTTGAAAGTGTGGAAATGGTCACTCCCTTGGAACTATCCTACAATGGTGCTTGCTCTATAGGATCAAGATGTGATGGCTCACCACTATCCTATCCAATGCCCTCATCATCATTGTCATCTTCCTCATCGGAAAATACCTCAATGTAATGGACTTTACCTTTTCCCATATATCAATGACTCAATTCCCACCCCTCCTTACAACTCTAGTAAAGATTATTCCTCACTAGTTATCTTCGAGTTCCCTCATCCAACCTGTCCATGTCTTCTAGGGAGGTTTTGACACACGACCACTTTGTGGGATAAAGAGTTTCACTGGTGCCTTCTTGGGTGTTGTGTCTACCATATATTGAGTCTTCATGATGGAATCTTGGAGTGTGTTTGGTCTAAATTCCTTTACCCATCCTCTCAGAGACTTATCTAGACCCTCCATGAACAACATTACCAACCGTTGCTGAGAAATATCTGTCACCATGATTTCCATCCTCTGAAAACCATGATGTATGCATTTGTTGTACCTATCTGTCTCAACTGTGCAAAATCCTTGAATAGTATCTTAGGGTCCTTCTTTTCAAACCTATCCATCAAAATCCGAGTGAATTATACATATAAAGTGATGCTCGTGTGTCCTAATGTCACTAGCCCATGGTACATCCACTCATGAGCTTCTCCTTCCAAGTGAAGGGTGACATACTTAATCGCTTCCGCCTCGATCATTGAATTAAGTTGGAGGTAAGTGTCCAACTTCTATACCCATCCTTTAGATGTGCTCTTGGTAGATCCGTTGAAAGATGGGATATTCAACCTGTCCACCTTGCGCATGAGGTCAAATTTTTGTTGATTATGGGTTTTTCTGTTTCACTCCCTATGTTTGTTCCTTTGCTTGAGGGTGTATAAATTTGGATTGGACAATTTCTCCCAGATATCTTCATCTAACGTCTCGTACTCCCTGTATTAGGATTTGACATCGATCTCTTGATCTGGATGCTCTTGTGCTCATGTAGGTTGTCCCACCAAGAATTGTGGTAATAGGGGTCTAGGAATCCTTAGGCTCCCACTATGAGCTAGGGTATGGTTATTGTTTCTCTCTGTGTGTATCCTATCATCCCAATGGGATTCATTGGGTCCTCCTTGACTTGCACCATTTGTATTCAATCGTTGGCCCACCAGTTATGTGAGCACCTCAAGGGTCTACTATTGGAACCTTGCGCTCTCTACTTTTCTTTGGGGTGCCTCATTCTGTCCCTTGACCAAATCTTTTAGTTTTTGGAGCATAACCCCATCATGGTTGTCTCCCATGCTTCCTCCTACTTCTTCTCCTTCTGACTCTATTTGGTTGGATTCTATTTCTCTCTTTGATGAATTAGTAATGGGATATCATCCATTCCCTTTCCTCCTAGGCATCAATGCAGTTACAGGCTAGAGAATCATCAACTCGGATAACACTGTAATGTTCCCAACTAGGCTAGGTGGGAATATTATGTTTACTTATCCAAAAAAATTATTTCTCCTTGTGTAAATGTGTCAAAACTTTGCATTAAAGCTTCTATTAACTTCTTACAAACATTTTTCTACTATAGGAATATTTTCAGACATATTGCATGCATCCATTAGATAGAAAAGAGAGTGGACAACCATGTCATCTTATTATGGTGTGAAACTCCAAAAATCTCAACAATACAAAGATATCTAATGGCTATAATAACAACTAAAAAATACTCCTAATCACATAGGTATATGGTTGCAAGACAGGTGAAAAATCTACTAGCAAAAATAATACAAAGAAAAGTTGGAATGATACCAATCTATGATGTCCACTGCTTCAAGGATCTCCAAGCCCTAGAATTCTATGCTCTATTAGATTTCACTCTGTGAGTGGCCTTCGAACCCTCCTGTAATCCCCACGTACCGTATCCAAATGGCCTGTTGCAACCCTGATTGCATAGGTCCTCAAGAGACGATTGGTTTACGTCTAGCAGGGCCTCGCGGGACAACATGTACTCAACTTGCAGGGATTCCCTCAACCACGGTTTCTATGAAACCCTCATGTCACTTGAAAAATTCTCGATCGACATCTTCTGAAAAATCTTCGCAAACTTCCTGAGAAAACCTCCAACTGAACAAAAACCTCAAACTTAAGCTCCAATGGAAATCCTAGGTGGACTCCCCTCTTGTCTAGCTAGGGTGATTATTACACCACCAAAGCCAAACTGCAATAGTGGAAGCGTTTTTCTAAACCCCAATGAAACAATGTCTCCAAGAACAATCCAAAATGAGATATTAAATAATAATTCCAAAGAGAAGGGTAACCCCTTGATCCAAGATGGATATAGGAATGCCTAAAAATACAAGTTCCCGGAATCAGACGAAACCAACGTCATTGCGTCCATCTCATCGCGTTGATTCCAACCATATAATGTTTTCCTCAAACGAACATCGTATGCGAAAGTTATCGCGTTCTGGTCAAATTCCCAAACAGGGAAAAAGTCAACTAGTCAAAGTCAATGCTGACGTCAGTAGTACGCTAGGTGATGTCAGGATAACGTCATGATGATGTGACATCAACAGAAGGTGACACGTGTCATGAATATTTGATGTTTTTGGGCTGAGTTGGCACCTGTACGGATTTGAGATGTGTCACTGTACAGATGACATGTGGCAGTCCGTACATGACGTGGACTAATGATAAGCTGACACATGGTTGTACAGACGACATCTATGCAGTACGGATGTGATACGTGGCCAGTATGGCAGTGCGACACGTGGCTGGTATGGTAGTGTGACACGTGGAAGGTACGATAGAGACATGGAAGGTACAATAATGACGTGGAAGGTACGACAGTGACATGGCATGTATGGTGGTGATGTGGCAGTGCTGGCTGGGCAACTGACTAGAGCAATGCGTCAACAGTACGAACCAATCCCTGGGTGACACATGGCCCAATCACAGTGCTCCATGTGGCATCCTGTATTTGGCCAAGGTTGGGTGGGTAAAACATTTATTTTGCCTTCGAGGGAATCGAACCTGTGACCTTAGAGCTCGGCAACGACTTAACAACCAAGGCACTAACCAACTTTGCTACACGTGTTTCTTGTCATGTAATCGACAAAATTTATATTTGAATTAGCGCTTGGCGTGATTTCAGGGATAAGCCCCGGTCAGCAGGGACCAACCCTGACCGACCAGGGGATGAAGACCAGGGGCCTAACCGACTATGGAGCGCGTGGGAGCCAGGGGCATGGCCATATGGCTATGCCAATGACCAAGGGTCGAGATTTAAGGGCTAAGGAGTAGAGGCGTGCCAGCCTAAGGCCACATGGACCATTCCCATATGACCAAGATCCCGAGAATGAGGGGCTAGCACAAATTTGCTGATTTTTTGGGTTTCAGACTTTATATCATGATTTTATTGGATTTTTCAGCCTCTTTTTGGTGGATTTTGGTCATTTTTGGGAGATCTGGAGCCCTTTTTGAGGCCAGATCTTGGGAGGAAGTTGGGAGGATGCTACCAAATTCAAATCTATTTAAACTAGAGGTTCTTGGCATCCTTGGATAGGTTCATAAGAGGAAAAATTCTATAGAATTGTGAAGCCAAAGTTAGTTTTATGTAGGGAAGCCATTGAGGAGAGGAACTTTGTGGGCCAATTCCTGGATCTTCGCTCAACTGTTTTCAGTGCCATGAGTTGTGTCGGGTTCTTGAGGTCTAGAAGAACACATCCAGACTAGTTTGTAATCCAATTGACACCTTTCTGATGTACTTTTGAAGCTTTGAAGAGAAATAAGAAATCCCCACCCACTGAGACAAAGGCTCGGAGACGTAGGTGATATTGTCGAACTCTGTTAACAAATTTGTTGTTATGGTTCACTGATTCTTTGTTCTTACTTTCAGATATGCATATCTTATTATGGCTTCCATGTTATATCATTGATTCTTCCTCTTTCCTTCAATTCCTAAATGGTTAATGCACTCATGTTTTAAAAACTTAACCATAGTCTTTAAAAGATCTTTTCGGATCAAATGGTATCAGAGCAAGTTGACAGTTGGTTTTTGAGTTTACATGATTACCAAGGAAAAGATGAATCGTGGTGAAGGCGAGCTTGTTGAAGTGAATCCTGAGATTGGATTGAGAAAGAGAACTTCTGAAAGTGAGAAGATGGCATCAGAAGAGGGACTTTCTCATAAGAGTTTCAAAAGACCTTCTTTGCCATGTCAGAGATGGTAAAGGTTTTATATGATGATTCCTTGGAGCGGAAGAGACTGATTCTAGGTGAATCTTCAAAAGCCAAAAGTAAAGAAAGAGATGATCCTCCTAAAACTCCTCCTTCACCTCCTTCTTCTCCATCAACTTCTTCTTCTTCAAGTACAAGTTCCAAATCCACCACAAGAAAACATTCCCATAAACATAAACATGATATGCCTTTACTTAAGCTTGATGTGAAGTTTGAATTACCCATGTATGATGGTGTGATCCGTCAGGATTTTTCGAAATGACTATGGTTGAGTTTTATTTGCATGCTTTAAATGACCATTGGGAAACTTAATGAAAGAGAGAGAAAAGAAAAATGAATTATACAGCCATTAACATAATTGTAAATCTGAAATGCAACGAAAAGCAGCAAACCATAATGCACAAGTTTGATAACGGAGTTCGGCAACTTTGCCTACGTCTCCGAGCCTTT
>JASDQU010011368.1:214177-224450 GCA_032191745.1 Picea mariana | reverse complement strand
TGAATGTTCCATTGCATATGGACCATGACAGGAAGGGGGTGGATTCTCACTACATAAAGTGGTATCAAATAATGGTTCAAATTTGGGATGGAAGAATATGAAAGGATATCATACTTGGTTTAAATGATGAGATTGGTTTTCTGTTAGTGTTCCTATGTAGCTATGATAGCAAGAATATTTGGGAGAACATTGGTTCGGATTGTGCTTGTTGAAGGAAGAATGGTGGGAGGTAGTGATGGAGAAAATGTCGATGAAGGGTAGTCATGTTGAGGGATGAAAAACAAATCCCAAGTATTTATCCATAAAGATGAGCAGGACGAGAAGGTGCATGAACTAAGAGTTATAATGGAGATGATGGAGCAGTAGAAGATGTCGGGGTGAATTTGTTAAAATGGGAAAATATTGAAGTTGTGAGAAGAAGAAGGAAGCTAAGAACATAATTCTGCATGAAGCAAATTCCAGAAGGTTGCTACTGAGAAGGAAGATAGTCTTAGAGATAAATAGCTACAAGAGATATATGGTAGTTATGGTGGCAGTTATCCGGGACTATTATTTTGAGATGAAAGGGGTAGCATGGTTCATGATAGGATTCATGAGATGGAAATTGTGGTGGTGGTTATCCATGATTACTATCTTGAGATGAAGGCATAGTCACTGGAAATGGGTGAGTGTGGCTGTGAGAGAAAAAAAATTCATAAGGTTTCATGGACACGAGACTGGGCTCATATTATCTGAGGAAATTGTCGATAACAACGAGAGCATTGTTTCTAGATGGTGGCTAGATATTTTAGAACAGACCTGAATTAAAGAGAAATGAGGATGAACAGAGATGCAAAAAAAATTATAACAGTGGAAAATAGAGGCACATGTGGTCATGTCATATGTAACAAATAAAAGGAGGGAGGGAAGATGGAATTCATGTTTTTCCTTAATATGTTGTTTGTTTTCTTCTAGGAAGAAAGCAATTTGTGGCTACAAATGGAAGTGAATGTAATTGGATGAGAAGAAAATACAATAGAAGATGTTTGTGCAAGTGTAATTTCCGCAACTAGGCTAGGTGGGGATATTATGTTTACTTATCCAAAAAATTTGTTTCTCCTTGTGTAAATGTGTCAAAACTTTGCATTAGAGATGTTGTTAGCTTCTTAAAAAAAATTGCTCATATAGGAATATTGTCAAACATATTGCATGCATCCATTACATAAAGAATAAAGCAGATAACCATGTCATCTTATTATGGTGTGAAACCCCAAAAATATCAGCAATACAAAGATATCTAATGGATGTAATAACAACTGGAAAATACTCCTAATCACATAGGTCTAATGTATGCATGGAAGCTGGAAAATATACTAACATAAATAATACAAAGAAAAACTCAGATGATGTCAAACTATGATGTCCACTACTTCAAGGCTCTCCAAGCCATACAATGCTTTGATATAGTAGTGTCTGCTCTGTGAGAGGCCTTCTAATCCCTCCTGTAACCCCCACATACTCGATTCAAACAAGCTACTTCAAACCTGATCGCAGAGGTCCTTGAAGGACGATTCGTGTATGAATAGCGGGGCATCGCGGGACACCATGTACTGAACCTGTGGGGATGACCTCAACCATAGTTTCTCTAAAACCCTCCTGTCACTTGCAAAATTTTAGATTGGCCTCTTATGGAAAATATTTGAAAACTTCTTGCACAAAACCTCCAACTGAACATAAACCTCAAAATGAAGCTCCAATGGAAATACTAGGTGGATTCCCTTTTTGTCTAGCTAGGGTGGATATTGCACAACCGAAACCAAATTGTAGTAGTGGAAGGGTTTTGCTAAACCCCAATGAAACAATGGCTTCAAGAGCTCCAAAAAATGAGAGATGAAATCCTAATTCCAAAGAGAAGGGTTGCCCCTCTATTTATCCTTCCTCTGAGTCTTCTATATCTTTCCATTATTTTACCAAAACAAACCCTCACTTTAATTTCCCTCCAATTGCATTTAAATATAATTATATATTTTTATTTAATGTCACTTTAGGATTTTTCATTATTTTAACCAAATAACCTCCTTGACTCCCTTGTCCTTGTTGACTATAGCCTACGGGAGTCGTATAGGATATTAAGTCATCCTCGATCATGATCAATTGGAAGAGGACATTACAGTCCTCCCTTCCCAAGATTGTTTTTCCTCAAGCAACTCCAGATTAGGGTGTTGTAAGATCTGCTCTCCTTCCCAAGTAGAATCCTCTGAGGGTAATCCCCTCCATATGAACAAGTTCTCTCGAATGACTTTGCTTCTCAACCTCCACTCCCTGACATCAACAATACTCTCGGGAGATGGAAGCAATTTCCCTTCCTTATCTAGTGGAGGAAGATCTGCCAAAGCGGTGACATGTTGTCCCAATGCCTTCTTGAGGCAAGACACATGGAAGGTGTTGTGGATCATGCTACCCTTTGGTAGCTTCAACTCATATGCTGCCTCCCCAACTCTCCTGATCACTCTGTAGGGTCCATAAAAGAGAGGATTCAACTTCGTTGCACCACACTTTTTCAGCAATGACTATTTGTAAGGATGCAAACTAAGAAAGACTAGGTTCCCAACCTCAAATATGAGTTCTACCATGTGCTTATCTGCATACATATTTTGTTGATTCTGAGCAACCTGCAAATTCTCCTTCAGGATTCTCAAGATATCCTAGCTTTCGTACAACTAATATTTGGACTTGGGAGCTTTGCTTTCCCTAAACTCCAAATCCACAAGGGATGGGGCATCATAGTTGTACAATTCCTTGAATGGGATCATCTTGATGGACATGTGATGAGTGGTATTGTAACAATTCTCCCCGAGATGAAACCACTTTATCCATGTCTGCTTCTTCCTTGACACATAGTTCCTCATGTGCCCCTCAATCCATTTGTTTACTATTTTGGTTTTCACGTCTATCTAGGGGTGGTAGACAGTACTAGGTGTCAACTTTGTCCTAGATAAATTGAACATCTCCTACCAAAATGAGCTAAGAAACATGTTGTCTTGGTCACTGACTATGTTCCTCAGAAGACCATGTAGTATGAACACCTCCTTGAAGAATAGATCCACTACTTAACATGCATTGTACTATGAAGGAATGGAAAATAAGTGCGCATATTTAGTCAATATGTCCACTACCACATAGATATAGTCCCTGGTCTATACCCTTGGAAACCTTGTAATGAAGTCCATGGAAATGTTATCCCACTTATCCTCTGTAATCGACAATGGCTGAAGCAGTCCCGTGGGATGTGTAAATTATGCTTGTTATGCTGCCAAGTCATGCACTCCTTGAAATGAAGAAGTGCATCCTCCTTGAGATCCTTCCAGGAGAATCTCTCCCTCACATGACTGTAGATCTTCAGATACCCCTGGTACCCTGCTAGTGGTGCATCATGTACTGCCCTCAAAATATTATCCTTGAGTTTGGACTCAGGGACAAGATAGATCTTGTCTTTGTAGTAGATAATGTCATCCACTACCTTGTACATGTCATCCTGAATACTGCCCTCCATTAGCTCACATGAAAAGGTATTCTCAAAGTATTCCACTAAAATAATGGACTTCTATTATGCTAAGAGCTTTGTCATGGAGAAGGATGCAAGTCTCTTGGACAAGGCATCAACAACTATGTTCTTATTCCCCTTTACATGCTCAATGTCAAAACCATATGCCTGCAACTTACTCACCCATTTTTGTTTCCTTTCATTCAGATCTCACTGCTCTAAGAAATATCTCAAGTTGTTGTGGTTAGTCCTAACCAAAAAGCATCCTCCTACCAAGTATTGTATGAATTTTTCCAATGCATGCATGATGGTCGACATCTCTTTATCATTGATCAGATCTAGCTTCTCTGGCTCTCTTAGATTTCTTGTCTTGAAAGCTATCAGGTGTTGGTTCTACATCAATATTGCTCCTATCCCCTCACTGGATGCATTACAACTCCAAGACAAAAGGCTACGTGAAATCTGGGAGTGCTAATACCGGGAAAGTGCTCATCACCCTCTTCATTATGTTGAATGATACCTATGCATCCTCGGACCATTGGAACACTCCATTTTTGGTGAGGTCTATCAATGACGCTGCCAATTGGGAAAATCCTTTCAAAAAGAGCCTATAATATCTCCATATCCTAAAGAATCATCGCAAATCTATGAGTGATATGGGGGTGGGCCAATCTAAGATTGAATGGATATTCTCTTGATGCACCTTTACTCCCTCAACACAAATCACATGCCCCAGTTAGAGGATATTTGTCAACCCAAACTCACACTTTGACTTGTTGGAAAAAAGAGGTTGCGCCTCCATAATGGTGAGAATATCATACATATGCTTAAGATGTTCCTCCCATATCCTACTGTAGATCAGAAGATTGTCAAAGAACACTAGTAATAATTTCCTCAATTGTTTTTGAAGATATGGTTCATGCATGACTGAAAGGTAGCTGGTGTGTTAGTTAACTGAAGGGCATGACTAGAAACTCATAGTGCCCATAGTGACACCTGAATGATGTTTTATGGATATCCTCCTCTCTGACCCAAATCTGGTGGTATCCTGATCGTAAATTAACCTTTGATAAGTACATTGCCCCATGCATCTCGTCTATCCTCTCATCAATCCTGGGTATTGGGTATCAGTTTTTTATGGTATTCTTGTTCAATGCCCTATAATATATCCACATCCTCATAGTGCCATCCTTCTTCTTCACCAATACAACTGAAGAAGTGAAGGGACTAGAACTAAGCCTGATATGTCCCATCTCCAACAACTCCTTTATGGCCTTCTCTATTTCATCCTTGAATCTCTTCGAATGCCTGTAAGGTGTGGTGATCATAGGCTTAGACCCCTCTTCTACCTCAGTGACATGCTAAAATCCTGTGTTAGGTGGTCTCCATGATGGCAATGGTTCAAACTCTCTTTCATGTTTTCCATGCAATGCCTGGATATCTACATGGTAACACTGGGGATCTTGTGATGGCTTGTTCATGGTGATCAAACACTCTACTACGTAAGCCATGTCCCTATGTCTAAAAAGGGCATCCATGTGTTGGTTAGACACAATCCTCGAGGCACCTATTGACATACCTCTTGGGATCACTCATTGTCCACATTTTCCCTAGAAATCCATCCTCATGTCCCGATAATTCATGTGGATATCTCCCAATGAGTACAACCACTAAACTCCTAGCACCACATGTGTATATGCTAAATCTATGACATAAAATTCATCGGTCAACGTATAGTTTCCCAATGTTACTTCCAATCCCCTAATCCTCTAAGTACACTACATGTTGTACCCATTTGTTACTACCACATTGAATCCCTAAAAATCCTCCACATGGATTTGTCTCCTGGTGAAAACTACAACATCAATGAAGATGTGGGTGACCCCACCATGAATCAATGATGTAACCCTCTCCCCCTGCACAATTCTTGTGACCCTGAAGGTGTAATATTTAGGGATTCTTGAAAGTGTGGAAATGGTCACTCCCTTGGAACTATCCTACAATGGTGAATTCTCTATAGGATCGAGATGTGATGGCTCACCACTATCCTATCCAATGCCCTCATCATCATTGTCATCCTCCTCATCGGAAAATACCTCAATGTAATGGACTTTACCTTTTCCCATATATCAATGACTCAATTCCCACCCCTCCTTACAACTCTAGTAAAGTTTCTTCCTCCTTAGTTATCTTCGAGTTCCCTCATCCAACCTGTCCATGTATACTAGGGAGGTTTTGACACACGACCACTATGTGGGATAAAGAGTTTCACTGGTGCCTTCTTGGGTGTTGTGTCTACCATATATTGAGTCTTCATGATGGAATCCTGGAGTGTGGTTGGTCTAAATTCCTTTACTCATCCTCTCAGAGACTTATCTAGACCCTCCATGAACAACATTACCAACTGTTGCTGAGAAATATCTGTCACCATGATTTCCATCCTCTGAAAACCATGATGTATGCATTTATTGTACCTATCTGTCTCAACTGTGCAAAATCCTTGAATAGTATCTCAGAGTCATTCTTTTCAAACCTATCCATCAAAATCCAAGTGAATTATACATATATAGTGATGCTCATGTGTCCTAATGTCACTAGGCCATCGTACAACCACTCATGAGATTCTCCTTCCAAGTGAAGGGTGACATACTTAATCGCTTCTGCCTCAGTCATTGAATTAAGTTGGAGGTAAGTGTACAACTTCTGTACCCATCCTTTAGATGTGCTCTTGGTAGATCTGTTGAAAGATGGGATATTCAACCTGTCCACCTTGCGCATGAGGTCAATTTTTTGTTGATTATGGGTTTTTCTGTTTCACTCCCTATGTTTGTTCCTTTGCTTGAGGGTGTATAAATTTGGATTGGACAATTTCTCCCAGATATCTTCATCTAACGTCTCGTACTCCCTGTATTAGGATTTGACATCAAGCTCCTGATCCGGATGCTCTTGTGCTCATGTAGGTTGTCCCGCCAAGAATTGTGGTAATAGGGGTCTAGAAATCCTTAGGCTCCCACTATGAGCTAGGGTATGGTTATTTTTTCTCTGTGTGTGTATCCTATCACCCCAATGGGATTCGTTGGGTCCTGCTTGACTTGCACCATTTGTATTCAATCGTTAGCCCACCAGTTATGTGAGCACCTCAAGGGTCTAATGTTGGAACCTTGTTCTCTCTACTTTTCTTTGGGGTGCCTCATTCTGTCCCTTGACCAGATCTTTTAGTTTTTGGAGCATAACCCCATCATGGTTGTCTCCCATGCTTCCTCCTACTTCTTCTCCTTTTGACTCTATTTGGTTGGATTCTATTTCTCTCTTTGATTTATTTTGAATGGGATATCATCCATTCCCTTTCCTCCTAGGCATCAATGCAGTTACAGGCTAGAAGAATCATCAACTCAGATAACACTGTAATGTTCCCAACTAGGCTAGGTGGGAATGTTATGTTTACTTATCGAAAAATTTTATTTCTCCTTGTGTAAATGTGTCAAAACTTTGCATTAAAGCTTCTATTAACTTCTTACAAACATTTTTCTACTATAGGAATATTTTCAGACATATTGCGTGCATCCATTAGATAGAAAAGAGAGTGGACAACCATGTCATCTTATTATGGTGTGAAACTCCAAAAATCTCAACAATACAAAGATATCTAATGGCTATAATAACAACTGAAAATTACTCCTAATCACATAGGTATATGGTTGCAAGACAGGTGAAAAATCTACTAACAAAAATAATACAAAGAAAACTTGGAATGATACCAATCTATGATGTCCACTGCTTCAAGGATCTCCAAGCCCTAGAATTCTATGCTCTATTAGTGTTTGCTCTGTGAGTGGCCTTCCAATCCCTCTTGTAATCCCCACGTACTGGATCCAAATGGCCTACTGCAACCCTGATTGCATAGGTCCTCAAGAGACGATTGGTTTACGTCTAGCAGGGCCTCATGGGACAACATGTACTCAACCTGCGGGGATTCCCTCAACCACGGTTTCTATGAAACCCTCATGTCACTTGAAAAATTCTCGATCGACATCTTCCGAAAAATATTTGTAAACTTCTTGAGAAAACCTCCAACTGAACAAAAACCTCAAACTTAAGATCCAATGGAAATCCTAGGTGGACTCCCCTCTTGTCTAGCTAGGGTGATTATTACACCACCAAAGCCAAACTACAATAGTGGAAGGGTTTTTCTAAACCCCAATGAAACAATGTCTCCAAGAACAGTCCAAAATGAGATACTAAATAATAATTCCAAAGAGAAGGGTAACCCCTTGATCCAAAATGGATACAGGAATGCCTAAAAATACAAGTTCCCGGAATCAGACGAAACCAACGTCATTGCGTCCGTCTCATCACGTTGATTCCAACCATATAATGTTTTCCTCAAACGAACATCGTATGCGAAAGTTATTGCGTTATGGTCAAATTCCCAAACAGGTAAAAAGTCAACTAGTCAAAGTCAACGCCGACGTCAACAGTACGCTAGGTGATGTTAGGATGACGTCATGATGATGTGACATCAATAGAAGGTGACATGTGTTAGATATATTCGACGTTTTTGGGCTGAGTTGGCACCTGTATGGATTTGACATGTGTCACTGTACAGATGACACATGACAGTCCGTACATGACGTGGACCAATGATAAGATGACACGTGGTTGTATGGACGACATCTGTGCCGTACGGATGTGACACGTGGCCGATATGGCAGTGCAACACGTGGCCGGTATGGCAGTGTGACACGTGGAAGGTACGACAGAGACATGGAAGGTACAACGGTGATGTGGAAGGTATGACAGTGACGTGGCATGTACGGTGGTAACGTGGCAGTGCTGGCTGGGCAACTGACTGGACCGATGCGTCAACAGTACGAACCAATCCCTGGGTGACACATGGCCCAATCACAGTGCTCCATGTGGCATCCTGTATTTGGCCAAGGTTGGGTGGGTAAAACGTTTATTTCTCCTTCGGGGGAATCAAACCTGCGACCTTAGAGCTCGGCAACGACTTAACAACCAAGGCACTAACCAACTTCGCTACACATGTTTCTTGTTATGTAATCGACAAAATTTATATTTGAATTAGCGCTTGGCGTGATTTCAGGGATAAGCCCCGTTTAGCGGGGACCAACCTTGATCGACCAGGGGATGAAGACCAGGGGCCTAACCAACTATGGAGCGCGTGGGAGCCAGGGGCATGGCCATATGGCTATGCCAATGACCAAGGGTCGAGATTTAATGGCTAAGGAGTAGAGGCACGCCAGCCTAAGGCCACATGGACCATTCCCATATGACCAAGATCCTGAGAATGAGGGGCTAGCACAAATTTGCTGATTTTTTGGGTTTTAGACTTTATATCATGATTTTATTGGATTTTTCAGCCTCTTTTTGGTGGATTTTGGTCATTTTTGGGAGATCTGGAGCCCTTTTTGAGGCCATATCATGGGAGGAAGTTGGGAGGATGCTACCAAATTCAAATCTATTTAAGCTAGAGGTTCTTGGAATCCTTGGATAGGTTCATAAGAGGAAAAATTCTATAGAACTGTGAAGCCAAAGTTAGTTTTATGTAGGGAAGCCATTGAGGAGAGGAACTTTGCGGGCCAATTCCTGGATCTTCGCTCAACTGTTTTCAGTGCCATGAGTTGTGTCAGGTTCTTGAGGTCTAGAAGAACACTTACAGACTAGTTTGTAATCCAATTGACACCTTTTTGATGCACTTTTGAATCTTTTAAGAGAAATAAAAAATCCTCACTCACTGAGACAAAGGCTTGGAGACATAGGTGATATTGCTGAACTCTGTTAACAAATTTGTTGTTATGGTTCACTGATTCTTTGTTCTTACTTTCAGATATGCATATCTTATTATGGCTTCCATGTTATATCATTGATTCTTCCTCTTTCCTTCAATTCCTAAATGGTTAATGCACTCATGTTTTAAAAACTTAACCATAGTCTTTAAAAGATCTTTTCGGATCAAATGGTATCAGAGCAGGTTGACAGTTGGTTTTTGAGTTTGCATGATTACCAAGGAAAAGATGAATCGTGGTAAAGGCGAGCTTGTTGAAGAGAATCCTGAGATTGGATTGAGAAAGAGAACTTCTGAAAGTGAGAAGATGGCATCAGAAGAGGGACTTTCTCATAAGAGTTTCAAAATAACTTATTTGCCATGTCGGAGATGGTAAAGGTTTTATATGAAGATTCCTTGGAGAAGAAGAGACTGATTCTAGGTGAATCTTCAAAAGCCAAAAGTGAAGAAAGAGATGATCCTCCTAAAACTCCTCCTTCACCTCCTTCTTCTCCATCAACTTCGTCTTCTTCAAGTACAAGTTCCAAATCCACCACAAAAAAACATTCCCATAAACATAAACATGATATGCCTTTACTTAAGCTTGATGTGAAGTTTGAATTACCCATGTATGATGGTGAAGTCAATGTAGAGAGGCTTGATAACTAGGTCAGACAGATGGAAGTTTATTGCAGTGTGCAAAAAATCAAGGATGAGGCAACTCAAATCAAATTGGCATCACTTCGACTTGCAAGCACAAGACTCATCTGGTGGCAAAGGAAGTTGAAAAATGGCACACAACAAGTGGGTAATGTATTTCCATCATGGCAAGTTTTTGTTTCTGCACTTAAAAAACAATTTTATCCTTTGCGTTATAAAGAGAAGGATTTAATTGAATGGAAAGGTCTTAAACTAAGAAAGGGACAAATATTGCAAGAATACACAGATGAATTTCGTAAGATGGA
>JASDQU010011368.1:190517-201748 GCA_032191745.1 Picea mariana | reverse complement strand
TTGTTTCTGCACTTAAAAAACAATTTTATCCTTTTTGTTATAAAGAGAAGGATTTAATTGAATGGAAAGGTCTTAAACTAAGAAAGGGACAAATATTGCAAGAATACACAGATGAATTTCGTAAGATGGAATTAATGTTAGAAATTCCATTACATATACAAGAAACTCTTATGAAGTATATAGGAGGTTTACTTGCACACATTTGTAACACAGTATTTATGTTTGGACCTACTAATCTTGATGAGGTTTCTTGTAATATCCCTCGACCGAACCCAATTGTAAATATAAAGTAAGTATACTTAAGTTGGTGAGCTATTTTGACATCATTTTGTAATACACCTTTCATGGCATAGTGCACGCATGTACTGCGCAGTAAAAATGATGTAGTGTGCAGATTTCTGGATATCGCGCGCAGTAACTAAAGTGCGCATAATATGGAGGACAACAAGCCTCGTGTATATGATATGTGTTATAGGCTGGTGAGCTAGTTATTATAAGTTGGGAGGCTTATGTTTTGTTATTAGGCCGGAGCACCTAGATGTTAAAGGCCAGTGCGCCTATTTTGTACATGCCTCATGATTAATATAAAATACATCGTTGTGCGCATACCGACCATGATAAAAGATATGGGGGAGTGAACTTCACCAGTTAGGGAAAGGGAGGGCCAAAAGTTAAGGGAAAGGGTCTAAGCTAGAGAACTTAAGCCAAAAAGGAATATTATACCAATATTTCCTAAAACATAAAGTGGGGATAATTATTTTATCCTAGGTTCTAAAGTTGGGGACAAGTGGACCAAAGTAACTTCTGATATGACAAGTGTCAAGTTGGGGACATGCATTCATATCTGGGGACTTTGCTCATTTGGTCACTTTTCCATGGGGATTCTTACCAGCAGCTTGACCATCATTTTTCACAATCAGTTTCACGGTGACTCCTTCCACCACTCAGTTATCCAGTCAATGATTCCATGACCATTTGCACTCACGCAATCAATTATCCTTGAGACATCCATTTCACCATATCTGATCATGTTTCCATAACCTTTTCCGGTTGGCGTACCTGGTTAGCTTGGACCGGGATTGAAGAAGCGGGTTGTCAGGCTCGTGAGCAATTCTCCGAGCGAGAGAATTGTTGGGGATTGATTCCCGAAGGTGCTAAACTACAGCTACAGTGCTTTGAGAATTTCGGCCCGGCCTATTGCTGAAGTCCTGGAAGGGAACTGGGGCAGCTGAGGGACTGTTGAGCAGAGAAGGGGCACACTTCCTTGGGTGCGACAGGCATGTGGGGAATGAGAGGTTGTACGTTGTTAGTTGAGTGAGCACCTAATACATAGTGTTTCCTGTTGTCCATTAGCATTAGCCTCGTTAGGAACCGTTTACCTGGGTGGAGTTCAGTCCCAGCTGGGGGGTGACTCATTGTTGAGAGTGATGAACAGTGTAGTCTAAGGCTGGGAGGTTCGTGGACGGTCTGTACGCAGTTGGTGACGATATTTCCAAGATAAGTACCAATCGTATGATAAAATTATGTGTTGCATTGCTATTTACATGCTTATGTTATGGTTTATTCATATATGTGAATATAATTGTTTGTATTTTATGGGTATTTCCTTGTATATGCTGCATATCGGTGTTTACTGTTATTTAAGTATGAAATTGTATATTACAGAATGTATCTGTTTGTTTATGTTTATATGTAATGCTTCTGCAAAGAGTGTTGTATGTATATGTTTAAGTTGCATGCACTTTGTAGAGAAAATATATGTGGCACAACTCAGTTGAATACAAGGTATGTTACCGTATGTTCTGCAGTAAGAGAATGAAAGTGTTCCCTAGAGTAGCATGGCCGGTCTGTTTAAGGTTGGAGATGCTACCAATTGGTCAGAGCATGAGAGATTTCTTTGGAGTGGCATTTCCCTGGCCTGTGGGTGGTCAGGGGAACGTTACAAATTGGTATCAGAGCTTCGGTTTCAACACTAAGCCTGGATGGGCCAGAGAGGTTCAGTTGAAGCAAATATTCACAGAAGAGTAACTTCGAAGTGACCAAAATTCAAGTCACGGAGCGCCCATGAAAAACGTTGGCGTGCAAGTGTGCACGGTAAATTGTGGCGTCGCGCGGAAGGATATTGTTTGTGGATGCATGCACATAATTTAGCCTTGCGCGGTGAGCACGCACATAGTAATATACACATGGGGTGCGCAAGTATTGCATAACACAGAGGAGTTTTGTGGTACGCGCATAGTATGAGTATAAGTTGTCTCGTGACAGTGTTTTCAATGGTGTGCACATATTATTGTGCATGATGGAACATGTTGAACATTGACATGGTGCAATGCATAGGGCGAAATGCATGTGGAGTATCAGTGCATGATACCCAAAACTATGCGCAGTGGATATTGGCGCACAATGCAAAAGTAGTGTGCGCAAGATTTCAGCGCGATGGAGAAGAAATGCATATTAGGTATAGATACGTGGAAATGCATTTTACCTTGTGGTGTTGCTATGCATGATAATATGGGTGTACAGGATGAAGTTTAGTGCACGTGAAGTCATTCGGAAGGCGATGAGTCTGAGTTTAATTTGCTTAATATTAGAAGAAAAAGAAACACATAACCGCATCGAAGAATTAATTAAAAAGAATTCCGAGTGTTATATTCCTCCGATTCAGAGAGATGGAAGTGAAATATAAGCTTACAAGAAAAGCATATTATAAAAGAAAACAAGACTCATAACACCACCAGATAGAATTTTGTAATAAACAGTCTAAAATCCGCTTCTGTATTTATATAATCGTATTAATCACAAAATTACAAAAAGGGGATGATAATAGTTATCCTGTTGTAAAAAGGGTCGTTTAAGGACAGGCCTATCATCTATGGTTCTCCTTACCTCCTCTACCAGTTGTTCAAAATTCCCTGAAACATACTTAAATTTAGAGGAAGACTCACTTCAACTTAGCGATTTCCTTCTTTAAAGAATTTAACCAGACCGGTTGATTCTCTCCAACACTTTCGACCATTTCAGCCATGGATTCCTCCTTCTTCTATCACTTGCTCCTTTTCTTCTTAGCAGCTGGCCTATTGATGACTAAATCCTTCATAACAGGATTCAACCTGGCTTCCAATGTAGAGTCGGTGGCAGGTTCTATGTGAAACTTAGTCACTAGTATATACGCGACTACCCTTTCCACCTTATTCGCAAGAAAGTCTAGCATGTTGCCCAAATAACCAGTCTCATTGGAGTTAGCCTTGTCCATGTATCCCAGTTATGGATACCGAAATGCTTTTGCAGAGAGAAGAAAATCGAGCAATTTAGAGATTACTTTGTTATGGATAAGCAAATACCTTCATACTTGAGGATTGGTAGTTATAGAATTCCAATTATGAAGCGTAGATGGATTACATACAAGAGCGTTGGGTTTCCCTTCTCAGCTAATCCATTTCAAATGATTAAATTTCAAGTTCATTACATGGAAGCATTCATATGATGTCACATGGTTGCGAAGCACCGAACGAGGGAAATGGGGTGATCTGACTAGTCGTCGCCTGTTCCACGAGTGGTGGATTTGACATGTCGAAGCACGTGATACCGCGTCTTGGCGAAATTGGTTTCAGAAAACCACCTTCTTGCACAGATGTATCTCTGAAGGCACCGCGTGTCTATGTTCTCAAGACTTGGGTCTTATCTAGGATTGTCATGGTGATAACACCAGGAAATCGGGAGATATAATTCTGATATATATATTGAACCAAAATGGTTCATATTTTTTCATGAATTATTGAATTGTTAGCCTAATAAGTTTCCATGGCTGCACGTTTTTTAGAATTAACAACAACTAGATTAGTTCAGACCAGTGCGAAGTCCATAGGAATGGAAGAAGCAAAGGGGAATTACAATAAGCAAGATGAGAGCAAAGGGGTCGATGTATATTTGGACATTGAAGGAATGAACTCCAATGGACATGGAGAAGAAAGGAATGAAAACATGAATATGACTGAGACCATTAAGAATTTGCAGAAGGATGTCCAAAGCCATAAAGCTGATAATGAAAGTATTATGAGAGCCAAAGAGAAGCAGGATGACTTCAACATGAATTTATTGGAGGGCTTGAATAGAATAGAAAAAAAAATGGTTAAGGAGAGTGGCTCAAGCAAATATGGAAGTCACAAGCCTTCGGATGGGGAAAGAAAAGCAAGAAGTGTTAGTAGACATCACCATCATTCCCCAAGGAATTTCAATAAGAGAGAAGGCAACAACTCAAGTCTATCCCCTGCCAGAAGGTATAAGAGGTCTAGGGTGGATGAGTTGAGAGGAGAAATGAACAAAATCAAACCGTGTACATTTGATGGTGAGCACAAGAAGGATGAAGATGCAGAAACATGGTTGTTGGGCATGAGAAAGTATTTTCAATTGCATAATTATTCTTCTCATGTAGAAGGTAGAATTTCTATCTATCAACTCAAAGGAAAGGCCTCCATGTGGTAGGATAAACTTGTGCAGGTACAACACATTAAAGAGAAAAGTGTTACTTGGAGGGAATTCAAGAAGTATTTTGAGAAGAAATACTTGACTAAGATATACTATGACAAGAAAATGAAAGAGTTATTTGAACTCAAGCTTAGAAGTATGACCATGGATGAATATGAGAGAAGGTTTCTAGAGCTATTGAAGTATGTCTCATTCATAAAGGATGAGACAATAAAAATTCAAAGGTATTTGAGTGGATTGCCATCGTTCATCAGTGACAAAATATAGTATGATGATCCCAAGACATTAAAAGAAACCATAAGGGGAGCTAAATTCCTATATGATCAATAGAAAGCAAGGCCATCTTTCCAAAAGGCTTGGGAAGACAATAAGAAATTCAAGATGGATCAGAGGAAGAAGGGAGCTAAGACACCATTCTTCAGAAATAATCCACAAGGACAGAAAACGTCTAAAGAAACCATAACGATTGACACAGGGAGTCAAGGGCCAAGGAAACCACTTATGCAATGTTGGGGTTGTAAAGAAGATAATAGGTTCAGAGATTGTCCTCACAGAGGAGAAAAAGGTAGGGTTGTTCACAATGTACAACAAGATGAAATAGTGGAGGACATGGGTAGATATGTGCCAAGGATTTATGTAGCCCTGGACAACAAGCAAGCAGAGTATCAGTCCCACATGATTGAAGTAGAAGGTATGATCAACAACCAACCCATTTATATTTTAATTTATTCAGGAGCTAGTCATAGTTATATAGACCCTAAGATTGTGGAAAGTTTGTAATTTCCAAGAAGCAAGCATGGGAAATCCTAGTTGGTGTAGCTAGCTACAGGAGCCAGAAGAAAAGTTAATAAGATGGTTAAGTCATGCCTCATAGACATGAATGGACTAAACACCAAGGCGGATTTAAACATCTTTCCTTTAGGTTCCTATGACTGTCTAATTGGGATGGATTGGTTGGACCAATATCACACTCTCTTAGACTGTCACAATGAAGAATTTACTTTCCTGGATGAGGAAAGGAAACTAAGGAAAGTACAGGGAATTCCTAGGGCAGTAACCATTAGAGAAATTTCAGCATTGCAGCTGAAGAAATGTTACAGAAAAGGATGTCAAATAATTGCGTCTCATTTGGTAGAGACACCTAGAGATAAGGTGCCAAATTTGTAGGATTATGCAGTCCTGGAAGATTTTGAAGATGTGTTCAAGGAGGTACCCGGACTACTCCCAAGGAGAGACATTGATTTCTCTATAAATTTAATGCCTGGAGCAACACCAATATCAAAGAGTCCTTAAAGAGTGAGTACACCAGAATTGAAGGAGTTGCAAATGCAACTTGAAGAACTTCTGAAGAAGGGGTATATATGCCCAAGTGTGTCACCTTGGGGTTCCCCATTCTTGTTTGTGAGAAAGAAAGATGGAACACTAAGGTTGTGCATTGACTTCAGACAGTTGAATAAAGTGACTGTTAAGAACAATTATCCTCTACCAAGGATTGATGACCTCTTTGATCAATTGAAGGATGCAAAGATATTTTCAAAGATAGATCTCAGATCAGGATATCATCAGGTAAGGATTAAAGAAGAATATATCAGCAAGACCGCCTTCAGGACAAGGTATGGTCATTATGAGTTCACAGTGGTTCCATTTGGGTTGTCAAATGCACCAATTGTCTTCATGTGCTTAATGAATGGTGTTTTCCGAGAATATTTGGACAAGTTTGTCATTGTCTTTTTGGATGAAATTCTTATATATTCTAAGTCAGAGGAAGATCATGAACATCATTTGAGGATGGTGTTGCAAGTCTTAAGAGAGAATCAGTTGTATTCCAAATTGAGAAAGTGCTCGTTTTATCATAAACAAATTCATTATTTGGGGCATATCATTTCACAGGATGGGATAACAGTGGATCATGAGAAGATAAAGGCCATTAGAGAATGGTCAACACCAAAGAATGTCACAGAGGTGAGATCATTCATGGGTCTTGCAGGCTACTACAGAATATTTATTGAAGGATTCTCAAAGGTTACACACCCAGTTACTTCCTTGTGAAGGAAGGAGTGAAGTTTTAGTGGACACTTGATTGTGAGAAGAGTTTCCAACACTTGAAACAATTATTGACAAGTGCTCCAATATTAAGGATCACAGACCTAGATGAAGACTTCATCGTATGCACCGATGCATGTAATGAAGGACTTGGTGGAATCCTCAGTCAAAATGGGTTCGTCATATGTTATGAATCAAGGAAGTTGAAGGATCATGAAAGAAACTATGCCACTCATGATTTGGAGTTGGCATCCATAGTGCATGCCTTGAGGAAATGGAGGCACTACGTCATGGGAAAGCAGTTTGAGCTAAGAACAAACCATAATGGTCTGAAATATTTATTTGATTAGCCAAATCTAAATGCTAGGCAAAGCAGATGGTTAGAATTTCTAAGCGAATTTGACTTTGATATAAAGCATATCAAGGGGAAAGAGAATAAAGTGGCCGATGCACTCAGCAGGAGGGTGCGTGAATTACATGCTACAACCATTAGCATGTATCAGACTGATATTAAATGCAAAAATTTTGGAGGCTGCAAATGTAGATCTGCAATACAGAGAATTGGTAGCAATGCTACAACAAGGTAAGATGCCACAAAAGGTGGATAATTATAATTTGGGAATAGATGGAATACTGTTGTACAAGAACATAATTTTTTTTCCAAATGTCCAGGACTTGAAATGTATGATTTTGCCTGGAATGCATAATGTTCCTTATGCAGGGCACCCTGGATATCAGAAAACCGTCGTAGTGATCAAAAGCCATTACTTTTGGCCAGGTATGAAGAAAGAGATCACTGAATACATCACTAGATTTATGGAATTCCAGAAAGTTAAAGCTAAGAATAGGCAGCCAACAAGGTTTTTGCAACCTTTAACCATTCTTGAATGGAAGTGGGAAGTGGTGACAATGGATTTTATTACAGGATTGCCCAGAACAGGCAAGATGCATGATTCGATCATGGTGGTGGTGGCGGACAAGCTTACGAAAGCTGCCCATTTTATTCCAATGAGAAATACTCACAAGGAAACAGATATTGTTGATATTTTCATGAAGGAAGTGGCACGATTTCACGGAATTCCTAAAACAATTGTGTCCGACAGAGACCCAAAATTCACCTCGAATTTCTGGAAAGGATTGTTCAAAGGATTTAGAACGAATCTGAACTTTAGTACAACTTATCATTCTGAGTCTGATGGATAGACAAAGAGGGTGAATAGGGTGATATAAGACATACTGAGAATGTATGTGATGGAAAAACCATCAAAATGGGAAGACTACCTACACTTGGTAGAGTTCGCTTACAACAATGGGTATCAGGCATCGGTGAAGATGAGCCCATTTGAAGCAATTTACGACATAAAGTGCAATACTCCAATGAGTTGGGATAATTCAACTAATAGGACAGTAGTTGGGCCAGAGTTGCTCAAGGATATGGAGGACCAAATGATAAAAAATAAGCAGAATTTAAAAGATGCCCAAGACAGGAAGAAAAGTTATGCTGATAAGAACACAACCCACAGAGAATTCAAAGTGGGTGATCATGTTTTCCTGAAAGTAAAAGCTAACAGGAGTTCCCTGAAACTGGGAAGTTGCGCCAAGTTGGAAACCAGA
The DNA here is from genome assembly GCA_032191745.1 of Picea mariana. Classification (NCBI taxonomy): domain Eukaryota; kingdom Viridiplantae; phylum Streptophyta; class Pinopsida; order Pinales; family Pinaceae; genus Picea; species Picea mariana. Next base: position 193,606 of record JASDQU010011368.1, on the reverse strand, counting down.
TTTTGTGGGCCATTTGAAATCCTAGAGAGGATTGGTCCAGTTGCTTATATGATTGCATTGCCTTAATCTATGTCTGTTCATAATGTCTTCCATGTATCATTGCTAAAGAAATATATACCTGATGCTAATCATGTTATTGATTGGAATGTGATTCAGGTGGAGCAAGAAGGCGCTTTTCAAGTGCATCTGGTGTGCATTTTGGACCGGAAAGTCAAGCAGCTCCGGAACTGAGCTATAGGGCTTGTAAAGGTCCAATGGACCTGGTACAGTCTTGAGGATGCTACTCGGGAGCATGAAGATGCAATGCGGATCATGGAATACCTCCATCTTTTTTGAGTATATGATGCATTGAGGACAGTGCATAAATAAGGGGAGGGGAATGTAATATCCCTCGACCGAACCCAATTGTAAATATAAAGTAAGTATACTTAAGCTGGTGAGCTGTTTTGACATCATTTTGTAATACACCTTTCATGGCATAGTGCGCGCATGAACTGCGCAGTAAAAATGATGTAGTGTGTACATTTACGGATACCGTTCATAATAACTAAAGTGCACGCAATATGGATGACATCGAGTGTTGTGTATATGATATGTGTTATAGGCTGGTGAGCCAGTTATTATAAGCTGGGATGCTTATGTTTTGGTATTAGGCCGGGGCGCCTAGATGTTAAAGGTCAATGCACCTATTTTGTACATGCCTCACGATTAATATAAAATACATTTCTATGTGCAAACCGACCACGATAAAAGAGATGGGGGAGTGAACTTCACTAGTTAGGGAAAGGGAGGGCCAAAAGTTAAGGGAAAGGGTCTAAGCTAGAGAGCTTAAGCCAAAAAGGAATATTAGACCAATATTTCCTAAAACATAAAGTGGGGATAATTATTTTATCCTAGGTTCTAAAGTTGGGGACAAGTGGACCAAAGTAACTTCCGATATGACAAGTGTCAAGTTGGGGACATGCATTCATATCATGGGGACTTAGCTCATTTGGTCACTTTTCCACGGGGATTCTTACCAACAGCTTGACCATCATTCTCACCATCACTTTTCACGATCAGTTTCATGGTGACTCCTTCCATCACTTATTTATCCAATCAATGATTCCATGACCATTTTCACTCATGCAATAAGTTATCCTTGAAACATCCATTTCACCATATCTGAGCCTGTTTCCATAAACTTTTTCGGTTGGCGTACCTGGTTAGCTTGGAGCGGTATTGAAGAAGCGGGTTGTTAGGCCCGTGAGAAATTCTCCAAGTGAGAGAATTGCTGGGGATTGATTCTCGAAGGTGCTAAACTATAGCTACAGTGCTCTAAGACTTCCGGTCTGACCTGTTGCTGAAGCCTTGGAAGGGAAGTGGGGTAGCTGAGGGACTATTGAGCAGAGAAGGGGCACACTTCCTTGGGTGGGACAAGCATGTGGGGAATGAGAAGTTGTAGGTTGTTAGTTGAGTGAGCACCTGAGACAGAGTCTTTCCTGTTGTCCATGAGCCTTAGCTTGGTTAGGAACCCTTTATCCGGGTGGAGTTCAGTCCTAGCTCGGGGGTGAATCACTGTTGAGAGTGAGGTACAGTGTAGTCTAAGGCTGGGAGGTTCATGGACGGTCTGTACACAGTTGGTGACAATATTTCCAAGATAAGTACCACTTGTATGATAAATTATGTGCTACATTGTTATTTACATGATTATGTTACGGTTTAATCATATATGTGAATATAATTGTCTGTAAGTTTATGGGTATTTCCCTGTATATGCTACATATCAATGTTTACTGTTATTTCAGTATGAAATTGTATATTACAGAATGTATCTGTTTGTTTACTTTTATATGTAATGCTCCCGCAAAGAGTGTTGTATGTCTATGTTTAAGTTGCATGCAGTTTGTAGAGAAAATTTATGTGGGATAGCTCAGTTGAATACTGGGTATGTTACCATATGTTCCACAGTAAGAGAACAAAAGTGTTCCCTAGAGTAGCATGGCCGGTCTGTTTAAGGTTGGAGATGCTACCATCTGGTCAGAGCATGAGAGATTGCTCTGGAGTGGCATTTCCACGGCCTGTGGGTGGTCGAGGGAACGTTACATTTTTGTTCAAGCAACATACATTGAGGCAGGGAAAACATGAGTTGGTGTATCAGGGGAATTGTCTTCAAGAAAAGAGGACAAAAGGAAGGGGAATGACAATAAAGAAAATTTAGTGACAAGAAGGGAAGATAAGCTTTTTTTGCAAGCATTTCAAGAAAGAAGGGCATGATGATGACCATTGCTGGCAATTGCATCCTGAGAAGAGACCGAAATGGTTCAAAGATAGGAAAGGGAGGCAAACAACTGCAACAACAACACGACCAACAAACTTGGGATCAGAGTTGGGTGATGAGTCTAAAATCATAGCAGTTGGTTTGACAGGTAAAATTGGTGATGGATATGATTCTAGAAGTAATCTGTTTCACATAAGGGTCATAATGAAGCATACTAAGGTTGACATGTTGATAGATAGTGGATCTCAATCTAACTTGATTTCAAAGGAAGTGGTTAAACAATTGGGATTAAACACTTAGATGCCTAATAAACCTTACTCACTTAAATGGATAAGCAACCATCATAAATTGCACATAACAAAGCAATGCACTTTAAATTTTGCAATTTCATCAAAATTTGTGGATGAGGTAACATGTGATGTGATGTCACTCAATGAATGTGGAATGATCTTAGGTAGTCCTTATTTGTATGATCACAAAGCAGTATTCTACAGGGAACATAATCAATATCACTTAACCAAAGAAGGCAATGAATATGTTGTACATGCTCATCACTCAAAAGCAAATCAATCTCTTCAAACAATGGAACAATTAAGGAAGGCAACTCATGCAAGCAACACACCTATATTGTGTCAAGTAAAGCAATTGATCTTAAGCATGAACATGAGATGATTGTAGAATGGAAGTTCAATCATACTTTGCTTCAAGATAAGATAATGTCATGCAAGTACTACAAACATATTAGCTCATTTGCATTCATATTTCTAATGTTATCGTTGCTAATGTTTTCAACATGGATGGTAGTGGCTTCAGTAAGATGTGAAAGAGT